>VMDR010006497.1:0-45194 GCA_007922815.1 Macrotus californicus | reverse complement strand
GTTTCTAGATGGGAAAAGGAAAATATGTCAAGTAAATTTGTAGCTCCTTGAATCCTTTCTAAAGTGATGCTTTAAAAAAGAGCTGGTATTGAATAATTTAAAAGTTTTTCTGTACTAAAAATTTCAAATATATTATTAATATTGAGAGTATCATTCTTCCACTCTCTTTAATTGGTCAGGTAAGAATTTCCTAAAACATTACTAGGATTCAAATTAAAACACCTTTGAAATAGTTACAGTATTTTGAAATATTTAGTTGAATGTCATTAGTTGTTAAGTTAAATCTTATTCCTATACCAAAAGAGCAACATTGTAAAAGGGCCTATTTCTGTACCTTTATTGGTCATTGTCATTTAATAAATATAATTCTGGAAACAAATTTAACCAGAGAGAAAAATGAGTGAAACTAAATCCTTTCATGCCGGCAGGTAGTTGAAAATTTCACCAAAAAATGTGAATCTCTTTTGTCATGTCCTGG
The DNA here is from genome assembly GCA_007922815.1 of Macrotus californicus. Classification (NCBI taxonomy): domain Eukaryota; kingdom Metazoa; phylum Chordata; class Mammalia; order Chiroptera; family Phyllostomidae; genus Macrotus; species Macrotus californicus. The sequence goes on along the minus strand of VMDR010006497.1, from coordinate 44,716 downwards.
TTACTCTTGGTGATCTGAACACTGAGTGTAGTGTAAATGCTGCAGCATTGGAACCCGTCTCCCAGTGAATGCTGAGCCCCAGAGCCTTCCACTTGGGCCGGGACCAGCTCTGGTGTTGCGCAGGACTTTTTGCCCATTCGTTGATGGATAAGAGCTTTTTTTCACTGTCACAGACTGCCTAAGTGTCTGCCGGCCTGGTAGAATCAGGAGTCCATCCATGATCTTACCTATTGTTTACTCTGCTAAGCCATGTGACCTCACAAATAATGATGATAAATGTTCTTCTGAGATCTTGTGATTTAAGAACTAACGTTATGAACCTCAGGGGGACCAGGCAGTAAGTTTAAGTACAGCTGTAGTTATTATCAAAATAAGGTGTTGGTAGAGAACTTGGCAGAACTTGGCATCTCTAAAATAGCAGTTAGGCTGACTGTCTAACTCCCCCCACCGCCAAACTTTTCCTAGTGTTATCTGAGAAACACATTATGTACCTCTTCTTTCCTTTCAAGGCGAGAGTCCAAGTTTGAGGAATATCACTTGGGGGATGGGGAGTCCTGTTTTTTTAAGCATGTGCTTTGTTATTGTTGAAATTTAAACACTCTGAAAATCTGCCTCTTGCCATTTCCTAGGACAGCCACACTCCGGGTTGCTGCAGTCGGGGCTCATCAGCTGCTACGTCACGTATCTGACTTTCTCAGCTCTGTCCAGCAAACCCGAAGAAGTAGGTAAGCTGGCCTTGTTAGGGCGCACGTGTTTGTGGCGTAAATATTTTTATTTATGGAGGATGAAATATGTCTCTGTGAGCTATTGTTTAGGGACCGGGGACCAGGGATGCAGTAAATCAGGCTGAGCCTGTGCTTCTTCAGGAGGGCTGTTGAGGGCCGAGTTGTAGGTGGAGGTGCTGGGAGTCGAACCCAGGGTCTTGCACGTGCCAAACATGTGCTCTTCCACTGAGCTGCACCCCTTTGCTTGGAATAAATCAAATTAGAGAAGCGATTCAGACTTCTCACTAAATAAAGTCCTTAAGGTGGGATCTGAACATGAAAATTCCTTCTCTCTGGTCTTCCTGCTATGTAGGAAAGGCGTGAACAAAGAGGACTGTTGAGTTTGCTTTGAGGCCTAGTCTGCATTTTCCCACTCTGTCTTCAAGGAACCTTTCTGTTTTGCTTTTTTTTTTTTTTAGCTGGGTATTAATGTACTTTTTCTTCAGGTGGTCATTTCTCTGGCTGAAACAGAGAGAGTGGAAAAAACACAGGAGTGGGAAATAAGAAGAGACTTGAGCCCAGCCGCACCCTTTGCTGGCTGTGTGACCTTGAAATGCTCCTCTTAAGTAACAGTTACTGAGACAACACAGCCAGCGTGAGCTCTAGGCGTGAACTGCCTGGGGAGCCTGGTTTGGGCGCTTAAGTAACTTGCACAAAGTTAGCTCCCTCTCTCTGCCTAGATGTCTTGACTTTACAATCAAAATTTTAATTCGTAAGTTAACAAGATAATGAAATAAGATTGCTACTTTATAAGGTGGCTTTTAAGAATTCACAGTTCCTCACACATATTAGGTGCTATATAAGGGTGAGCTATTACTATTGTAGAGCGGTTGCAGTGATTTTTTTGAGAACTATAAAAGCACTATATTATAGGGTGTTCTATAAGCCCCTGAGCCTTGCCAGTGAAAGACCAGATTTTCTTATTTTGATTTCCAAATTTGTTATAATTGATATTTTGATCACTTTGTACTATATAAAAGTGTATATAAATTGTATATGTTTCAATAATTTGATCTCGTTAAGCCAAGTTAAATGAAAGTACTCTTTTCTCAAGAATAAAAAAATTGAAGTTGTTTAAAAAACTACTTATATTTCTGCCCTGGCTGGTGTGGCTCAGTGTATTGAGCACGGGCTGAGAACCAAAGGGTCTCCAGTTCAATTCCCAGTCAGGGCACATGGCTGGGTTGCAGGCCAGGTCCCCAGTAGGGGGCACTGCAGAGGCAACCACACATTGATGTTTCTTTCCCTGTCTCCCTTTCCCTCTCTAAAAATAAAATAAATAAAATCTTAAAAAAAATACATTTCTAAAAACTAGAACTTGAGAGCTGTTTTCACCTAGATATTCCTAGAATTTCTCTTAAGCCATAGGATTTATTAATACTTTACAGAATGTATATGTGACCTAATTTTCACAGCTCATTTATATATGAGACTCTATTCATAAATTTCTTAAGTATGTATTACAATTATGGTATCATTAAACTTAGTCAACTGCAAAAATATTTGAAATCGTTTTCCTATTTTTTAAATTTAGGGAGCAAAGGCAAAGATAATATGAAAAGGTTAACATATGAACATACTATGTACGGGCCTCATTTTCATAGCTATTTATAGTCCAAAGTGATATAATTCTTGGCCTTGTATAAAGTATAGTCTATCCTGGATATAATTTTTTTTTAAGATTTTTATTCATTTTCAGTGGGAAAGGGAAAGGGAGGGAGAAATAGAGGGAGAGAAACAGCAATGTGTGATTGCTTCCTGTTCTCCCCACACTGGGGACCTGGCTGGCAACCCAGCCATGTGCCCCAAATGGGAATCAAACCAGCAACCCTTTGGTTTGCAGGCCGGCACTCAGTCCACTGAGCCCCACCGGCCAGGGCTGAATATAATTATTTTATTAAAACAAGCTCTATCTTGACTCTAAGTTTTTTTAAAGCTAGTTGCTTTAAGACTTTATGTATTCATCTCTGGTTTTAACTTAGTGGGGGTTTTGGTTAATAGTAATTTTCTTTTTAATGGTAGGTATCACTTAAAAACAAAAAAAAAATCTTTTAATTTTAGGCGTTACTACTTAAATAGCAAAGCTCATATTTGGTCAGTTTTTTAAAAAACGCTTTTCGTTGACCTAAGAATAAAGATTCTGCTAACCAGGGCACTCATAGTTATGTCTATTGTTTGAAGTGTGAATGCCAGTGATAGTTTTAGTCCAACTGCAAACACTCAGAATATGCGTGTTTGTAAAAGGGCTTCTTTTCTTTGTGTCCTGTATTTTGGGTAGAGTTGGCAATCAGGCTCTGTGTTAGACAAAATCAAACTGCTACTGGGCCCTGCCTGGGCAGCCCGGTTGGCTGAGCATCATCTTGGTACCCAAGACTGCAGATCCAACCTCTGGTCAGGTCATGTGGAAGAAGCCACCAATGAACGCATGAGTCAGGTGAACAGAAATCGATGCTTCTCTCTCTCAAACCATTGAATTAAAACATAACAACAACAAAGCTACCACCGATGATAATGCTACAGAAATCTTTGTTAATGTAGCTTCTCCAAATATTTTAGAAATCCAGCCACCTCAGGCAGTTCCCAGGTTACAGCCCGAAAGATGTCACAGCCGTCCTATTCCCAGCAATAAAATGACTTCTTATCTGGGCGGTGGCCGTGGGCAATGGCTGTTACACTGATGGCACACGGTTGGGGTTGGGCACTCTCATCCCACCTCCGGAGAGGATGGACACGGTGGGAGCAGTCCATTATCTGCGCACTGTCTCTGTTCAGAGGCTGCCACATCAGCTGAAAAATGAATCTAAGCTTACTTTTTACTATTGGAATCATACTGAAAAGGAGCAAGACTTTTATAAGGTCCTGACCTGAAGAATCCTTTAGGATTGAGCTAGATTTTGAGGGTCTTGTTCTCAGAGGGTGCCCAGTAGGAGAGGGGTGGGAGAGGAGTGCTTTGAAATAGCAGCAGGCGAGTCTTGAGTTGAGTAGGACTACAGAGTGTAAGTTCCAGGGATAAGTCTTCACTCTTCTAAGCTACCTGAATTTTCCCGGAATGAATGGGTCTGAGTTACAACAGGTTTTTCTGATTTATCTGTGGTTGCTTTGTTTTTTAGTTCTGGATAAACATGGGAAGAACATTACGATCTGTGCGCCTGACTTGGGTCAGGACCTGTACAGAGACGAAAACTTGGTTACTGGACTGGGTACCACTCTCTTGTTTGGGTGCATCTTATATTCATGGTAAGTTTCAGGGGTACCTGTGGCCTTCTCTGCAGACTTTAAATGTGCAGGAGAAGATTTTCAAAAAGTTTTAGCAGCTGCAGGGCAGCCAAACAAACACCTTCTGAGGAAGAAGGAAAATAGAAATAATAGGTGGCTGGACTTCACTTGCCTTACTGGTATTTATATGAGGGAAATAAGTATAGGGTGTTTGCAACCCCTTAAAAGACTATTACTTGCTAAAGCTTCATTGAGGTCAAGGGAACACCAAGTGAGGAAGAGGTGGTTTGTGCCAGAATGTTTGGGAAACTTTCTGATCCAAGGGATATAATATTGGTTCTTCTGTTGATGCAAAGTACAAAGCCCTACATATACAGTCATTTCATCATTTTGGGCCTGCTCCAGGAAAGACAGGAAACGCCCCTTTTCTTTTTATGCTAAAACCCACAGTGCTGTTAAAGAGGCCAGATAGTCTCCAAAAGTAAGTGTGATATATGAGCAGGCCGCATTTCAGATGCTAATGGTGGGGTTTGTCCCACCGTTACAACGTCAGATGCTAATGGTGGGGTTTGTCCCACCGTTACAACGTTTAAAAGATTGCCAGGCGGAGAGAAGCAAAGGATGGAAATGGTTTGTTTCTTCTTCTGGGTAGTTATTTCACTGATAATTAAGTTTCCCTTTGATAGTAACCGTTTCACGTTTAGGTTTTACTTCTGTGTTTCAGGTTTTATTTGTTGTGTTTCGGTGTATCAAAATTTCAACTTGTCCTAAGCACATTATAAACTTCCTCTGGCTGAAACGAAACCATGCTGATGGTGATACCTTGTACAAACAAAATGTCTTTCTGAGTGAATTGGCATTTTCTCTTATAGCTTCTCACACCCCCTAATGCTAGAGGGGGACCAGGTGCTTGTTCAGAATCACGCATCTAGCCATAAAATGCTTGCATGTGTTGCAAGTGGTTGTTACGATGAAGGATGTGTGCCATTGGTGCTCACTCTGGTTTGGACATAGTGACAGAATCTCCATGGCACCAGCAGGGACCATGGTGTTAGCACCCACAGACCCAGGGGAAAGCCCCAAGACTGAAAGTCTACCTCCGTAAATGGAGGGCAGAGCAAGAGTAAAGAAAGAGGCTGGCCACTCCAGTCTGATAATTAGTAGAGTTTGTTAAGGAAAACTCACATATGAGAGGCACGTACCGGGCGGTTGTAAGAATGGATCCTCGTGTCTCTTGGCAGGTGCTAAAGAATTATACGGGGTGAAGGGGGTTAGTACGCGAATGCCACCAGGCATGGAAATGATTTTACATGCGTGACCAGGTCAGGAGAACAGCCTGTTCCAGGAACCAGCACATAGCAGGAGGCAAGGGAGGGCTCTGATTTATGTCAGAATGAAGATGAATTATAATCAGAGAGTCTTTAAGGGGGGGTTGCACGAAGCAAACTCCGTCCTGGCCCGGGTCCAGCGTGCGGAACAGACAGTGGCCATGTCCTGGAGCAGCATCTCCTCTACACATGGAGGCCACTTTCTGGCCTTTGATTTTTATTGATTCCATAATTGTTCACTGAGTACCTATGATATAAAAAGAAATAGATCGGATTTGGGCCCAAGTCCATGAATGTTTTCAGGAAAAAGGCACCCGCATTTTGAATCCTGATCTCAGCTCTTCCTTTTTTTGAGCAAGCTTTTTTTCCAAGTCTGTTATTGTTGGGCTTGAGGGGCAAATGGCAGCGACATGGCCAATTTCATTTCTCACTCAGTTTTTTTCTGGATTGGTATACAAAAAATATTGGCAAGTTAAGTGAAGATAAAGTAAATCGCTAAACTGTAAATATAGAGTATTCCATTAAAAAAATAAAATATAGTAGTGTTTACGTATATAGAAAAAATCTTGGAAGGAAATAAACCAAACTTGTAATAATGGTAATGTAATTTTTTCTCATTCTTCTGCTTTCTTTAAAAAATATATATTTTTACAGTAAGCTAGCATTTTATTACTATAGTTATAATAATAATTGTTATGATCAGGAAAGAACTGCCCTGGCCGGGTAGTTCAGCTGGTTAGGGCTTTGTCTCAATACTCCAGGGCTGCTGGTTTGATCCCTGGTCAGGGCACGTACAGAAATCAAACAATAAATGTATAAATAAGTAGAACAACAAATTGATGTTGCTCTCTTTCTCTCCCTTCATCTCTCTCTCTGAAATCAATTAAAAAAAAAAAAGGAAAAAACTTTAAAGATATTTGAAAGAGTACAATCATGTGTTCTGTGGGTTGCTAGATGCCTAAAATGAAGTTTACCCCGCAGATAAAACCGGGCTTGGATTTGCTTTAAACTACCAATGGAAAGTCGGCAAAAAATTCTACTTAGCGTGCTGGCAGAGGTGCCGCAAACGGCGCTTTGCAGCATGGAGTGTTTACCCTGTCAGGTCTCCAGCGCCACCCTTGAGTGAGTGATGACAAATAAAACACCCCCTCCTGGGCCTCAGAGGCACCGTAGGGGAGGTTGGGACGGTCTAGGCTGATATCCCCAAAAGATAACAATTTCCAAAGCTGACAGTCTGCATAAATGCCAGTAGTAAACATTATCGAGTGCTAGTAATTAAACGGCAGAGCCATAGTGCCCAGTGGAGGAGCTGGTGGGAGACAGCAGCCACGCACCGAGTGGGGAAGCCACGACACCCGGTGGTGCCCGAGTGTTTGTGTAACACACTCTCAGTGTGAAGCACCACACCAAGGCAGGGTAGAGTAGTGGGTGTTTGCTGCAATTATCCACTGCAGCTTGGGGGGTGTCAGTTCACTGGGAAGTGTGTTCAGGCCAAGTAAGGCTTTAAAAAAGGGGAATTCTGCTAGGGGTGGGAGGCGGTCCAATCAGGAGGTTTTCAAATCTTGGCTTCTAGAGTCTGTGTTTCCTCCCAGACTGGGAGGAATGAAAGTTTGGAAGATGTTACAAAAAGAGGCTGGGTAGAAAATGTCATTTGGACACAACTGCAAGAATTTCTAGAATTCTTGATAGAAATTGTAGGAAACCAAAAGACTGGGTGGTGTGTGCATTAACAGGAGAGGAAATCACCCATTTTCAATGAAAGTCTGAGATTGCTGGGAAAGACTTTTCTGTAAGGCCACAGAAGGCTCACTGTGCTGGCTTCTCACCTATACATGTACAGGAGCCCTCCCTAAGCATGACATCCCCCCCACACCACTTTAAGGGCTCTCATGATCACCTCCCGCCTCAGTTTCTGTTCCAAGTCCTGCTTCTGACACCTTCACCAGAATACATATTTTTACTTTTTGTTGTCTCAGCTTGGAAGAGGGGTTCAGCCAAAACGCACTCCCTGGCTTCCTGCCTGAGGCCACTCTTTCTTCAGGACCCCCTTCTGCTGCACCCAGGCATTGTTGTGGTAAAGGAGTGTCACAGCCTGGACCCCATGCAGGAGTTCCCCAGTGGCTCATTCTGTAGGCCGGTCCCCCACACCCTCCTAGGTCTGAATTCTTACTGTGACAAGCCCTGGCTTCTTCCAACTATTCCTTAATTCCCTCCTTGGTCTCTGGATTTTGAAATTATTGTTCTATTTGCTTTAAGTTCAAGCTGTCAGACTGGACAGGATCCTGGAGTCAATCAAGTTCAATCACCTCATTGTACATAAAAGGAAACTGAGGCATGGAACCTGTTCCTGTAGCTCTCCACCCACAGTTTTGGGACCCCTTTAGTCTCTTGCTGGGGTATTTGGAGAGACAGGTCACTTTTTTCCTCTGATTTGTCTTGGAATAATAGGTCTGTTCTTCACTGAGGTAGAAAGATGAGCTAGATGGCTAGCATAATTATATTATCAGGAGGCACTTGTGCTATGAAATGTTCCCTGACTACTTCAAGTTCCTAGACAGCTTACATAAAAAATAATTATATTTTCTCTGAAGCATAACTAAAATTGAATACACAATTGGAAAAGTTAAGAATCTCTACAAAATATCAAACTTGATAGTTCAAAATGGGACATTCACAGCAATGTGGTATGCACAGGTTGGTAAGTTGGCATTAGAGATTGACTTAAAAAGAAAAGAGTTGGTAAATCGAGGAGGGGCATCTATTCCTATGATGTGTTCTAGGCCTAATACTCTAATTTAAAGGAAAAAAGGGGGGTGGTTATTCCATCTTTACTTGGGAACCGTGGCACTTTCTAACCCATCAGCTAGGAATTTTCATGTCTCTGCATCAAAGGCATGTTGAGGCCTGCCCCCAGTTCACACAGGACTCTGGTCTCCTTTGGGAGCTGTGAGTCACCAATTATACAGTACAGCAGGAACGTAGCTGAACTTCATCACACAAAGGCTGGGAAATAGTATGGGGTCCCTCAAAGGCCTGCCCTGTAAGTTCATCAGGGAAGCAGAATCTATGGTCTTCAATAGGAAAGTCTGGACTTAGTTTTTAGAGATTTTCTGTAATCTGGGGGTATTCGGCCAGTTCCAAAAGCTACTGAAGCAGGTGCAGAAGGCACCTGTGTTTGGAAGCTCTCCGCCAATGTGGAAGAGGCAATGGGCATGGCAGTGGCTCCTGGGCAGGAGCACAGGAGGTATCTTATCTTTTTGGGTGTCACACTGACTGTAAGCCACTAATGGCTTTTTGTGACCAGGGGCCAGATATAGCAACAATGCTATGGTGTGTTGGACATTCTCTAGAGGTCAAGCATTGTCCCAACAAATCTCTTAGTCTCCTTCACGCGCCCCCCCCCCCAGGAAGGCCTGGTTAACATCTCTCATATCTTAGGTCTAGGAGACAGGAGGTTATGGATAATCCAGGAATTACTATACAACAGCTTGTTTTGTGCTGCTGGGTCAGTTAAGGCCAGAGTGCAGACAGTGAGAATTTCCTGTGCTTTTTAGGAGCTTGTAAAAACAATGTTTTCTTGATAAGTCCAGTAAGAGTGTTTTACAGGGAAAGGCCATGACTGAATAAAGACCTTATTTTACAGTAATATCTACTCATAGAGGTCACATGTCACTAATGAACTGAACACAGGTATTTTTAGAAATAAGGGTAAGTTTCCCTGCTTAGTACTCTCCGATGGTGGCAATGAAACGTGAACGTGCCACAGTCAAAAGCCTTGTTTTTCTGAAACCATTTATTACCAAGAATTTATGAAATGGAATGTTTATCCTACCCCCTTTGAAGTATGAATATCTTTCAGATGAAAATTTCATGCAGTGATCTCTTCCTAAAATTGACCCAATAGGTTTATTTTCCCCTATGGAAAATATGTTCTGTATTACATCATAATTCATAGGCACAAAATATAGCACACTCTTACGAGTATATATAGGTTTCTTTTCTCTTCTCTTCTTTCCTTTTCTTTTCTTCTCTTTTTTTTTTCTCTTATTTTCTTTTTAGACAGAGGGTAAGGGAGGGAGAAAGAGGGAAAGAAACATCAGTCAGTTGCCTCTTGTGCGCGCCCCAACTGGGCACTGAACCCATAATCCAGGCAGGTGCCCTGACCTGGAATTGAACTGGTGACCTTTCACTTTGCAGGATGGCACTCAACTAACAGAGCCACACTGGTCAGGGCAAAATGTAGCACATTCTTAGGTGCAGGAGCAAGATGTATGTGTTCCGTGGGTGTATAGCCATTGAAATGTATCTGTCATTCCTCTGAGCAAGCTCAGAGTTAGTAAGTAGGAGTGGAATGGGCCTCAGTTAACATCCAAAGTAGAAATGAATGTGATGTTATTTGCCCTGGCTGGTGGGATCAAGTGCCAGCCTGTGAACTGAAAGGTCACTGGTTCGATTCCTAGTCAGGACATGTGCCTCGGTTGCAGGCCAGGGCCCCCCTGGGAGCCTGTGAGAGGCAACTGATCGATGTATCTCTCACGTGTTTCTCTCCCTCTCTTATTCCCTCCCCCTCTCTATAGAAGTAGATAAATAAAATCTTAAATAAAAAAAAAAGAAACTGATGCTGTTGGACTTGAATGGACCACAAAAGAAGCAGTGTGCTGGGATCCCAGAGGACCTTTTTATGACTAAGTCTTTTTATTGTTTATTTGCCTCTCATTGATCTCCCCTTGGGAAAGAGGTTAAGAATGAAAAGAGAAGGTAGTGTTGCCTCATATGGTTTCTGTGGTTGAAAAGAGCCTGTTAATTCCTGCATCTCCACTAGCCAGCACCCCCAACACGCACATACACAAACAGACACGGAAGCTGTGTGGGGGCTGGGATTGTCTTCCCCCGAATCTTCAGTGCTTAGAACAGGACCTGACACATGGCAGGCCTCAGGAAATGTTCACTCAACGAATTTATACAGTTAGATGGAACCTTAAGTATTGCATGTATTTCTACTTGCTTAAAATGTCCCTTCCTTTTTCCCGGGAGAAATACATACCCTTTTGACCCCTGCAAGTCAAATTTTATAATATTTTACCTCTCAAGGTGTAAGGAAAGTAGCTGGGAGAATTTTTTTTTCATCTCACTGACAACTACTATATATTAAATTTCTAAACAGAAAACCTTGTTCTGTTCTAGGCAGATTTTCACAGTCAGTTACTATGGCCTGTGCTTTTCATGCCCTTGCTTTTTATTGACATCTCAATGTTCTTTCATTGCTCTAGATCCCTTCTAAAGGAGACTAGTCAAAGGGAAGGGGGCGGTAAAAGTGAAATCAGAAAATTTTGGTGATATTTAAGGGGGAAAAGGTGAAAACCAAGAGGGAAAACCAAGATCATGGGGCCAAAAGACATCTTACTTCCTTACAAACTTCACTGTGCACAAAGCAGTCCAACACAATTCCTGTAAAACGACATCAGCTATAGAATCGGTCAGCCAGTTTGGAACTGAAGTGGACATTGAAGTAGACCACGCTTGTCCAAGCAGTGGGGACTTGAGGGTTAGTGAGCCTCACTGGCGCAGTGGCCGGGCGGCCCTGCCCTTCCTCCGATGTGATACAACATGTGAATGTGCTCTGCGGACCTGGACCTTTTTGTTTGTTTCCTAGCTTGACATCGACTACAAGATCGAGTTCTGATGCTCTGCAGGGGCGATATGCAGCTCCTGAGCTGGAAGTAAGTTCATTTCCTTTTCTTGTCCTGCTTTATCTCAGAAGACCCATTTTTCCAGGAAGGCTTTTTATGTTTATTTGCATCTTTATTGATCTGCATTCCATGATTCCAAGAATACAAATTTTGTGCAAAAAAATGTCCTGTGTAGACTATGGAATTAAAATCCTTGATTTTCTCCCAGCAAAATGGGCCTCCTATGTGGCTTCCGCTGCCCCACTCCCCACCAGAGTCCTTGAATGGCTTTGTTCTTTTCTTCTGTCCTAAATGGAATGTGTGTGTGTATGTGTTTTTAACTTCTAGTCCCTTCCTCTGTTTTATACCTGTCTGCGCCCTCCATATGTAGTACAGCCAGGAGGTTATGTAATCGCTGTTCCGAGGGAGGAGAGAACGCTGGAGAAGGAAAGGGACCAGCATCTGCTGGGTGCCACTCGGCTGAGCACTGTCTGTATATTAGCTTATTTAAGTGCATCAGCTCCATCAGGTGGGCATTTTGTCCGGTAAAGAATTGTGAGTAGGTGTCCAAAGGATCATGGTGGTTGGCAGGTGTCAGTCACTCAGCAGAGTGTCTTATTTTATTACTTGTACAAAAGTCTTTCTGGGGCCCTCAGTGGGATGTCCACCAAGGTCTAAAAAGGCCCGACCAGATGGAGGCAGCCAGAACACTCAGCCCTGACCCCAAGAATGGGAAGTTCCAGTGATGGCTAAGAATGGTGGCACTTGCTATGTTCCAGGCACTCTTCTAGGCATTGCATGTGCCATTTCATCTGATCCTCATAAAAACCCAATGAGGGTTTTATCTCCATTTGACAGTGTCATTGAAACTGTTGGTTTGCCCGCCTGTAAACCATGCACTCTGGCTCCAGAGCTCGAGTAGCTGACCACTGCTACTCCGGAGCGCAGCTGCTGTCTCCTGGCCTGGCCGGGCTGCTGACCCTGCCTGGCATCCCACCCTGGCTGTATCCTAACGGCTTTTCCTGGGTTTAAGAGCCCTGGTATATCTGATGGGCGCTTTCCTGCAGCTGCGTCTCTGGGGATGGTCTTTCCCGCACCTGATCTGGAGAGAGTGAGCCATTGTGAAGGGTTGTCAGTCTGCCAGTATCACTCCCCAGCTCTTTCTGTCACTTAAAGAAAAGGAGAAAACTGCTGAGTCTGAATAGCCTACTGCCTATTGTACAGAAGAGACTGGTCTCTATCTAGGAGGCGGGCGTTTGTTCTCTCCACTGATGGGGTGGCCGCTTGCAGAGGTGGCACCTCATGGTTTCAGTATCCCTGTTGTGCACAGAGTTAAATAAAGTGCAAAGAACAGCAAGTCTCTAAGTAAGATTTAAGAGAGGATGTTTTTCTCATTCCAAGGAAACAGTCCCAGGGTTTCCTTCAGAAATGGAGAGCACGCAGGGTGAAAGTTGGTTTGCTCTTTTTGCATCACGTTTCACAGGATGCACCTTTGAAAGACAGTTAGTTTCTTGTGGCAACTTAAGCTTCAAAAGAACTAGGACCCCAGCGTGTCATCCGTTGGGTCCCCTGAAGGAATTAGTGAGTCTGTGTCCCTTCATCCAAGATTCTGTCAAGGCCAGTCCCTCTATCACAAATTCCCTTGAGGAGGGAAATGAGGACATGGCCTTGAGGCGCATAAATGGGACAAAGGCTCAAGCTCCCAGGTCCTTGTCCCTGGCTCCGTGTTCTTTGTAGTAAAAATATTATCAACCAGAAACTGCCAAGAACCCAGGCTTTCCCAGACCGTCCTGGTACATGTAGTGTTTCTTATTTGTTTACTAGAGTCCTGCTGGAATCACGTAGTCACTTTTTATAACCTGATATTTGTTACATTATGTGTGTTATTGTGAGCAGGTTAGGTATATGGTGTGAACTTGAAAGATAGCAAAGACTCTTCAGAGGCAAGCCTCCCACCCATCCCTATCCCCAGCCAGAGAGACAGCCACTGGAGCAGCCTGGTTGTTACAGGAACTGTGGGTGGGCCTCCTGCTTCAGACACCTTAGCTTTACCATTTCTGATGCTGTCGGCTCCACCATCTCCTAGATATCATGTGCTACCTGCTGCCTCTTGTGAATCGTAGACCTTGGAGTTCCCATCTTGCATTCATGTCCCAGCTCCATCACTAAGCTAGTGGCATGACTTCAGGCCAGTTATTTAACCTTCCCGACCTCAGTTTCCTCCATTGTAAATGGATAACATAGGGGCCAGTGGCTGCTCCCTCCCACCCCTGCTGTGAGCACTCACTCCTGTGGGTTGCCTGGGAAGGGCTTGCCCCCTGGCAGGGGGACTCTGCCCCTGGGCAAAGCCTGGGAGCTACAATCTAGAGACTGTTGGCTCACAGTAGTCTCGCAGTGGTCGTAGTAACTGCGTGCGCACCTTTGAGGGGGATCTTCACCTCCATGTCCTTTGTATTTCCTATCGCCAGCACCCAAAGCATCTGAGAAGAACAGGTGCTTAGACAAAACCTTTTGAAGGGATCAAGTGTACAGTTCAGGGCCTGGGCTGTAACTCAGATGGGGAAGGCTTGGCATGCAGTGGCCTTTAGTCCTGTACTGATGTGGAGAGAGAAGAGCAGAAGGCGAGCCACCTGACTGTTGGTTTTGCTCTCCCAGGTAGCTCGGTGTTGCTTTTGCTTCGGTCCCTATGGAGAAGGTGAGTAAAGAGCTTTCCCCTGTGTATCTGTGTGGCCCTCCACACCTGTAGCTCCAGTCTGTGGGCATTTGGGATTCAGGTATAAATAACTGAACGGTGAGGGGAAACTTTTCTTCCAAAGCTGGTTTACTATGTGCGTGCTTTTCACATCCTTCTCTAAGGGTTGCTGGGCTTTGCTTGTTTGTGTTGGTGTTCTGGCAGGCAAGGAAGCACTCTGGTACTTTGGCTCACGTTTAAGGTGTACAGTGAGATTTAGAGAAGCAGAAAGTATACTTTTTAAAGGAGTGAAAATTTGGAAAATACCAAGAGGTCCTGACACCTTGTTTGGGCCATTTCTTTCCCTCACCTTAACTTTTCTTCTTGGGTTGGAACATCCAGGGGGCTGGAGAACTCCTGGTCTGCTCTCTCTCACTTTCTTCTGAGCTTATAATAAATTTTGTGTTTTTAATGGCTCTCTTCTGCTCTATTAAAATAAGGGGGATGTTAGGTAACTAATCCTGTTCAGGAAGGTCCTGGGGTGGGCTAAGGATATGTGCTTAGGGCAGAGATGAAAATGCCTGAGGGTACAAGTGGCTTCTGACACCTTTTCTACTGACCCGCCCTTGGGATGAAATGAGTGTGTCTTCGCTAAAGTGGTCAGCGGGCACGTGTTCGCTCATTGAGCTTCGCTGGTTTTATGGTTCACAGACACTGAAGAGCAGCGGAACATGAAAGAGGGACCAGGCGTCATTTATGACGAGAAGAAAAGCACCGTCTATAGCTATTCCTATTTCCACTGTGTGTTCTTTTTGGCTTCCCTCTATGTGATGATGACCGTCACCAACTGGTTCAAGTGAGTGGCCCATTTTCTTAGATGTTTCAGAAGGGACAGTCTTTAAAAAAGCAGTGTAAGTCCTATTCTTTTTTTTTGATGATGATTTTATTTATTTAGTTTTAGAGAGAGGGGAAAGGAGGGAGAAAGAGAGGGAGAGAAACACCGATGTGTGGTTGCTTCTCACCTGCCCCCTACTGGGGACCTGGCCCACAACCCAGGCATGTGCCCCGACTGGGAATTGAACTGGTGACCCTTTGGTTTGTAGGCCGGCACGCAATCCATGAGCCACACCAGCCAGGGTGAACTCGTATTCTTTAAGATGCTGAGACACAGATCAGATCTCCTGGCTTACTACAAGTTAAAGAAAAGGAAGGTTAACTCCTATGGGCAGTCTTGAAGAACATAGTATTAATAATAGTAATGGAGGAAGCACTTGGAATTCTCAAGTAATCATCTGCTTTTTAAAAATGTTATTAAATTTGTTGGGGTGACATTGGTTAATAAGATTATATAGGTTATATATTATATGCTACATCTGACTTTCCCTGTCATAGCATAGAGATTCTTTTGGAATCATACAAATTCTTTCTGGATTATTCTTTGACTGATCCAAAGTTTCTGCTGGGTCATAATCTGTTATAAATTGGGTTATACATGGGATAGACATTTAGGCTCACTGTGCTTTCTTTTATTCATTCATTCAACAAATATTTGGTGGCTTCTATGTGCCACACTGCTCTAGGCGGCAGGGCTTACATTCTATTGGGGGAAGACCTGATCCTAATGAGACACAGTGTGTCAGATAGTGGTGAGTATGAGGGAGAAAAATGAAATGAGGAAGAGGAATAAGGAGTACCTTGTTGAGCTGGGGATGGTGAGGTTGGCGGTTTCAGAGGGATGGGGGATTCTTCCCAACCATTCTCTTGAGTGAGAAAATAGGGAGGGAGCTTCTGATGCTTCCCAGTGACACTTTGAGAATTCCAGGAAATTTTTGGCTTGAGAAGCTTAAGAAAAAATGGAGGGAGCTATACTCCATCAGGCAGATGATAACAAATGTTGAGAATGTGGAGAAATTGGAACCTTCTTACATTCCTGGTAGGATTGTAAAATGGTGCAGCTGCTTTGGAAAACAGTTTGGCAGTTCCTCAAAATGTTAAATACAGAGTTACGATATGATCTGGTGACTCTATTCTTAAGTGTATTCCCAAGTGAAGAAAAAGCACATGTGTGTTCACATAAAAACTTGTACACAATGTGCACAGCAGCATCATTGATAAAAAGTGGAAATAGCCCTGGCTGGTGTGGCTCAGTGGACTGAGTGCCAGCTTGTGAAACCAAAGGTCTCCAGTTCGATTCCTGGTCAGGGCACAGGCCTGGGTTGCGGGCTGGGTCCCCAGTTGGGGGAATGTGAGAGGCAACCAATCGATGTGTCTCTCACACATGGACATTTCTCTCCCTCTCTCTCTTCCTTCCTTTCTCCCTAAAAATAAATAAATAAAATGTTTTTAAAAAGTGGAAACAACACAAATGTCCATCAGCTGATGATGGATGAACAAAATGTCCCGTATCCAGACAATGGAATATTACTCAGACATAAAAAGGAATGAAGTGCTGACCCATGCAACAACATGGATAAACCTTGAAAAAATTATGCTGAGTGAAAAGAGCCAGTCCCAAGAGGCCACATGATTCCATATGAAAACGAAAATGTCCCAAGCAGGCAACCATAAAGACCAAAAGTAGAGGAGTGGATGCTGGGGGCTGGGGAGAGGGGAGCAAATGGGAGGGTGGCCGCAGGGTACGGGGTTTCTTTTCGGGGTGATGAGAATGTTCTGAAATGGATTGCGGTGGTGGTTACACACATCTATGTACATAATAAAAGCCACCAAGCTGTACACTTTAAATGGGAGTGAATTACATAGGAAGTCAGTGGTTAGGAAAAAAGGAAAGGCTGGGAAGGGGCAGAAGCAGGGAGACTTTTGGTGGGAGAGACCTTCTCCCCTGCTGTTCTCTTCCGGCTCTGACCATGGATGGCTCTCTTGTTCCCACAGCTATGAGAGTGCCAACATTGAAACCTTCTTCAGCGGGAGCTGGTCCATCTTCTGGGTCAAGATGGCCTCCTGCTGGATGTGTGTCATCTTGTACCTGTGGACGCTGATCGCTCCCCTCTGCTGTCCTACTCGGCAGTTCTACGTGTGAGGAGTTGAGCAGTCCCTTGGTTCGGCGGGCCTGCAGGCTGGAAGTGACGTCCTTTGAACAAGTGTCCCAGGGGTCTGAGCAGTTGCTGGTGCTTTTTGAAAAGCTGGCATCCCCTGGCTGGAGTGTGCTTGAAAAAGCTTTCAAAAAAAAAAAAATCACCTGATTAGCTTTTTAATTCTAAAATTTGAAAAGAAATTCCAGGTTTATCCCAAAAGAATTGAAATTTTCAACTAGGCTGATCCTAAGTGATCATATATTTTGTTTGTGTCTTGCCCCTAAAAACTGGAATGATAGTTAGGCTAGTATTTTTCTTCTGCATGTTTTTACCAAAACAGAGTTTGGAGTACGACATCTTCTCACAGGGATAGACGTTTCCCTTGCGTGGCCTATCATTCTTACCCTTGGAATAGAAAACATGGCCAAATCTTGAGTCCTCCGCCCCTGACATAATGCAGACCCCTCCCCACACCTTGGCCTGCAGGAGCCTGCTCACAGGCCCCTGGTAAGTATAGGGCACAAGAGGAAGCCCCTGCTTTTAACTCCCCCGGGCGGCTTCCTCCTGGCCCCTTTTGAAGTTGTGATGCTGGGAATCACTTCTACCATTGTTCTTCCGTACCCCTTCCCAGATGTCCCCTCATCCTTTCTGGGTTCAGCATCTGTTCTAATGTGAAAAAGCACAATTTGCTACCACCACCAGTGTCATCCCCCACCATGTTATCGCCACCTGGTCCAGGTTACTGCAGTCATTATGACTTGTTTGTGGAATTATTCACATGGTTATGGAACAATATTCATGTTTTCTTTGTCTAAACGATGGAGAGCTATAGTTGTTACTTGTGTGTGGCGTTAATAGGGATAATACCACAGGGCCTTACCTGAGAAGTTGCTTCCAGGCTGAAGCGGGCTACGCCCTCCTTCAGTTGTCAAGGTCAGTTCCCCAGTTTCTCTTCCACCTTGAGGACTTTGGAGTGGCAAAGGCAGAGGGCTTTGAGGTCCCATCTGTAATGGGACCACACTGTCAATGTCCACTACGGTTTTGGAGTAGATGTGCTGAGGTGAGGATGACAGGGTCACAGGCAGCACCTCGGACAGGGCTGACTAGGTGAGGCCTGTTGTGCAGGGTGCAGATGTGACCAGATATGCTTAGAAGGAAGGTTGGGTTGTGGGAGGATTTAATTAAGTCATAAATAACATCCACAGAAATTTTTTAAATGCATACTGATAAAGTAACACTCATGAGATGTTAGACTTTGTGCAGCTGCCCAAGAAGAGGTCCATTTTCAGTGCTGATGTTCTGAGTCAGGAAGGAGTTGACTCCTTGGAAAGTCCACTGGAGACCCCAGTAGAGACACCACGGGGACGCCCATGCCAGTGTTTCGTGCGAGATGGAAAGACTCCTCACCGTCCCTGCTAGGCAGGGTCTGAGACTGAGGCTGTCCTGTGCCCTACGGTATGTTTGAGTTGGGCAGAATTGGGTTGCCTGCAAGGTGGGCTTCCATGTGCCAAAAGGCTGGCTTTAGAAATTAGTCAAATTCTTTGTTTCTACATTTTTGCCCTCCTAAGAAAATAAGGAAGGGAAACAAATGCAATTGCTGAATCCTCTAGGAACTTGCCTTAATGACAGTGTCTTGAGATTCAGTTATTAAGAGCATTTGTGAGAAGAAGAGTCTTTTTTTTTAGTCCAGGAGTTCTTTGTGCTGAGCGGTTGAAGGACGATCTGGAGCCACACCATGAATGGCTACAAGGGACATGCAGCAAGCCAGTGAGAGGGAGCTTTGTGGGTGGGGACAGGCTGAGAGGGCAGGGCTGCCTGTGCAGCGGCAGCTCCCTGGCAGAGGCCCCTGCAGTGGCCACCTGGTGCAGTGACGGGGGCTCCAAGGAAGTGAGATTGGCTTTGGGAAAGACCACAAGGAGAGGCAGGTCAAGAGCTGACATTGTATCAGCAACTACTTTTGTTATGTTTCTTCCTGTTAGCAGGCTCTGGCAGCCGGCCGTGTGACTTTAGAAGTGGTCCTTAGAGCAAGTCAAGGTCAAGCTGACAAGGCCATGTGTTCTTTGGCTGGTCTTTGTTGACCCCCTCCCCCTGCAGAAGGAAGCTCAGGGAGACACAAAAGAAGGGACGCTGCCAGTGGCAGGCCCTGGGAGCTCCCTTCCTTAGCCTGCCCAGCCAGCCCCCCTTTCCAGATGCTGAAGACCTGGTCCGTGGCCTGAAGTTCCTGTCTAAAGTTTGGTCCAACACAAGAAGACTAGTTGTAGTCACCTGGTTTCTGTTCTCATGCAAGATTATCCGAATGATCAAGAGAGATGTGGACATACTCTGAGGACTGTGGGCATATAAGTTGACTTTAGTGATTATTAATTGTAAGAAACAATACTCAGGTGATGAGTCAACGTTCAAATGCAGATTTAAAGAACCTGCATTTTTGTGCTATTGTGGTTTAAGAAACCGGAAAAATTGTGCCAATTGCTTTGAGTTGCTATAATGATGCTGTTATTTGATCAATTCTTTTTTTATATAGTAGACTTTGGCTTCCTACAACTTTTTGTACATGATTTTTTAAAAAAGGCGTTCCTAGAAGCTGCTGCTGGTCAGATTCCTTTAGTGATGAAAGCTGAAAAAGTTTTTGAAACTCTCTGTTTCCTCTGTGCTATTCATCTGATGTGGAAAAAACTCCCCTTTCATTTCCATGAGTAAAAAGACCAAGTGGGGGCAGGGGTTCTTTTGGGGAGTGAAGACCAGAGATTTTTCTAGCAAAGCCTTCGGACACCCTCCTTCCTGGATTTTGCTTTTGCTGGTTTTGGTTTTGTCCTCACAGTCTCGTGGGAAATGGCTCGAAGGCATCGGTCGCAGGAAGTATTTGGAGCTCTGCTGCAGCGTGATGAACTGTGTTCGTGGGAGCTGTGGGTTAGGGTTCGGTTACTGGGACTCGGGGCTCTGGTGCCCATCAGGAATGGCCAGCAGGGGTCTCCCACACCGAATTGTTCATTTCTAGCTCCTCAGAGGTTCCTTCATTACGGAAGACCTCCGTGTTGTGCTAATTCCACTGACCCTACTTGTCACCCTCTGCCTTTTAAAATTATGTGCTTAATTTTGGCCAGAAGTTTACTACCATTGGTGCTTCATTTATCTGCAAAAAAGGGACTTCCACAGCCTGTATTTAAGATGCCTGGGTTTTTTCTCCCTTGACTGCCTTTCTAAATAGCCTCTCATTTCGGTGCACATTTATGTTCTACCCCTCTTCGAAATGAAAGAGGGCTTATTCTATGGCTAAGAAGGGTGTGACCTTGGGCTGAGCCCCTGTGTGTCCAGAGAGAACACTGGGCTTTCTTTAACCAGAGAAAGTACAGTGGCCACTTGGTTCACAGAATTCTCTGTAAGAGAATTCTTACAGCTTTGCCAATAGCACTAACTCCCTATGGCTTTGTTCTTAAGGCCACCATGTTTCGTGCCATCGTTAATATAATTGTAAAGACTCCGGCATTTTAATGCAGTGTTGCATTTCAGGCAGAGATGGACTCTCTAAGGTTAGACCTACTTCACAAGACTAGAAAACTATTTATTTACACAGATCTTCTGAACTAAGGCTAGACATTCTCAAGATCTTCCTCTCCTTTCTTCCTTAGTAAATCATTTGCAGAGGTGTTCATTGGACATATGTGACTTTTACCAAAGAGGTTTGTTTTTTTGTTTGTTTGTTTTTTACATAAAATCCTTTCAGCAAAAATTTAATTGGGGAAGGGTAGATTAAGAATGCATATATCTAAATTCACTTCTACAGGAGTTTACTCATATTCATGTGAGTAAAATGATGGAAGAATTCTTGAAGGTAATCCTTTGGCGTGAAGGATCCTGGGAAGTTCAGATAAAGAAAGCTTGTAGCAGATGTGTAATATATGTCTTGAGAGCTATTTATAAGAAATTTAAGAGGATTGTTTGTTTTCCTTAATTAAAGATTTAAGGATTTTTTTACTTTACAAAAAAATCTCTACAAAAATTTTATAGCCATAACTTTGTTAATTTTTTAAGCTTTCCTGAAACAATTAGCTGTAGCCAAATTATGTGGTTATGTTTTACAATATTAGAATTTTGAAAATGTAATATATGTGGTAAATCTACTGTTTGAAATTTATAATAGTCTCAGATATGGTTAGAGTTTTGGTACCTTTTTAAGTAGGTTTTTCCCCCATTAGTCACGGAAGCAACTGTGGATTTATATTTGTTTTGTGAATGCTAATTTTTCTATAAAGTGTCTGAGTTGACTAGTCTTTTCCTAAGTAGAACATTCAAAACTTGGTAACTCTGTACTGTAATAAAACTTTCCATTGAAAACCGGGTTGTTTTTTCTCTCTTTCTGTTGGATACATTTATAATTGAAGTCCTTTAAGTAGTGTTTTGCAAGAGGTTGCCTTCAAATGTCAATCAGCTCTCTCTTAAGCTTTTTAGAGTCTTCTTGTGGTTCTTGAGAACAAAAATACAAACAGGAAAACCCAAGCTTTTTAGCACCTCTCTGGCTGAAAGTTCCGGTGTCCTGCTTCCTTTTTAATATTCTTATGCTAGTGACAAGCTGTCTTAAATATGAGAATTAGAGTCTTTTTTTTTTATTTAAAGAGTTCTTTTTTAAGATTTTTATTTATTTTTGGGGGGGGGAAGGGAGGAAGAAAGAGAGGGAGAGAAACATTGATGTGTGAGCAACAGTAATCTGTTGCTTGAAAAGCCCCCACCTGGAGACCTGGCGCACAGCCCAGCCGTGTACCCTGAGTAGGAATCGAACCAGCAACATTTCCATTTGCAGGCTAGCACTCAGTCCACTGAGACACACGAGCCAATGTTAAGAGTAAGTCTTTAAAGAACGTAATGCGAGTCCCTCAATGTGGTTCTTTTTCAGTATTTGGGTATTCTAGGTATTCTGCATTTCCCTTTAAAGTTTAGAGTCAGCTTGTCAACTCCCTTGATTGGAATGTCATTGAGTCTTTCGATCAGTTTGTAAAGAATTGACATCATAACAACAGTAGGTATATCTTTCACGTATATAGATCTTTCACATTTTCTGTACTAGTATTGTATAATACTTCTGTTCTTATTAAACTGTCTTTACAGGATTGAACCTTCATAATTCTAATCATTTTTATGAGATTAGTTTCCTCGTTTTTTTGTGTGTCACGTAGCCAGGATTCACCATCTTAATCGGCGCTGAGAGTACAGTCAATGTTGTTAAGCACACTCATGGGTGCGACCAGTCTCCGGCACTGGTCTGTCCCTCAGAACGGAGACTCGCCCACTGAACTGCAGTCCTCGTTTTCCTCTCCCACCAGCTCCTGGAAGCTGCCATTTTGCGTTCTGTCTCTCATCTGAATTTGTATTTGCTCCATCCCCCCCGCCCCCACCCCTGTGTTTCTTCCCAGATGGATACTGTTGGCTTTCGATGTTCCATTTATCCTAGATGTGCTTTAGGACTCACCATTTTTTTGTTGTGAACGTGGTCCGTGGGCTTTTGGCTGTGCTGCCTATTTGTTTTCCTTTAATGTGGGGATTCAGGAAGATCCAAGATGTGCTCTCCCATCACCATCATTTTTCCATTCACGTTCGAATTAAGCTGCAATAAGCCTTTCATATGCACCTTTTCTCAGAGACTGCCTGTCAAAGTCATTGGTAATCTCCATGGTGTGGTATCCATGGTCCTCATCTTACTTGACCTATTGGAAGCACTTGACACTGTTAACTAAATTATAAAGAAACCTTATTCATACTTAACTGATTTTTACATATAGTCACCCCCACACTTTGAAAGTGATTATTGTAGTTAATTCTTTTTCTATTCACATTGCATTTAAGGTCGTGGACGACAGATGATTTGCCTTTTCAGTCTGTCTCAAGTCTCTGCGCCTGCAGAACCACACCCAGGGACCCCTCCCGGAAACATCAGCCATCCCTGACTGGCTGACTGGACCCGATGTAGTTCTTAGCTCCACCTTCAGGGTCATCCCTAACATGACATATTACAAGGCCTGCTTTGCAGCTGAATAGTTTGCTCAGCCTGCTTCCCAGCCCTAAATGGTTGGGAGCCCAGTGACTTCATTTTGAACTGTCCGTTTTAGTGCGAGCGGGCGGTTTTTGTTAGTTC
The DNA here is from genome assembly GCA_007922815.1 of Macrotus californicus. Classification (NCBI taxonomy): domain Eukaryota; kingdom Metazoa; phylum Chordata; class Mammalia; order Chiroptera; family Phyllostomidae; genus Macrotus; species Macrotus californicus. The sequence goes on along the minus strand of VMDR010006497.1, from coordinate 21,909 downwards.
AGTTCTCTTAAAAACCTTGTGTTTTCTCTGAATCCTCGCTAAGTTAAATAAAAGCCATTCCACCAGTCTTTTCCAGACACAGCCCCCTCTACTTTGGACGACAGGTCGGCGTGTGATAATACCCTGGTTCTTGCCCACGCTCTTTGGTCTAGCTGAGAAGACCAGGAGGCACACTTTTAAGGGTCTTAGAAAACTCTTCTTGTAGTCAGGAGTATTTGAGAAGCATTTCCTTAACATTTTCTGAGAGGTTAACAAAGGGCTTCATCTTGAGCCCAAGGTTGGATTATTTTAAAAAATTAATTTGATTAATCATTCTGTTAACCTCTGAAGTCACATTTTACTTGTGGCATCTTAGCAATGATAAGTAGTTAATAAAAATGTTGAAAAATATGTCATTGGATGTTTTAGATGTATGTTAAATGAATCATTTAGAAAACTATATATACTCTGTGATCCAAACCCTATGTAAATGAACTATTAAAGGTACTCTGACAGCTTTTATAATGGTAAGACTATTCAAAACTATTCCAATAGGGGTTTTGTAATAGGGCAGAGAGCGCAGGTTCAACTGGGAACACAAGGGCAAGAGGGGATTTATAGCTAACGAGCAGAGGGAGGAGGTCCAGTGGATGGAAAATTGAAAGAGGAGACATCAGGATAAGGGGATTCTTGGTAAAGGTAGGCCAGGGATTTTTACATGAGAGGTGGGGTTGAGGAGCTTGATCAGATTTTAAGGGTGGAGGGCGGTGGGAACCTTGCTAAGACCTGACCATGCAGGCACACGGTGAGTGGAAGGGTAAAGCCAGTGCCACTTGCTACTGTGGTGCCATTCGCTGCGCAGGCCTGTGACCCTGCTGAACGTGGCTGCCATTTTGCTCTTCTGAGCTTTTCTCCCCCAGGCCTGGGAATTACTGGAAGCAAGAACAGAACTAACTGCTCCCTGCAGCCACAGGCAGAAGAGGACACTGGAACAAATGCAGCCTCTGTTCCAGTGCCCCACAGCCCAGGGGCCACACAACAGCAACCACCCCCTTTTAATCCAGTTATGATCCAATAAAAGCTCAAAGCCCCCACCCCTTGAGGCTGGTGTGTCCAGACCATGCCCCTCTCCTTTCTTGGAGAGAATAAAAATTTACTCTCTACACTTCCTTCTCTTTGTGAATTCTTTCACAGCCTGTGTCACTGGCTACCCTAACAGGAAAGACAGGATGGACGGGGAAGGGCCAAGGTCAAGGCCTAGTCAAGATGAATACTCAGAGGAGCCTGACTAAAGTTTGGTCAAGGCAAGGGTCTCGGTCAGAACGCACGCACACTTGCTCACTCAGAGAAAATGTCCCGAGGTGTTCGTCTACTGCACTGTCTGCAGGGAGAATGCTTCTGCCCATAAAGAGAAACAGATATGAGGTGACTGGCAACACATGGTGCAGAAATTTAAAAACCTCTTGGGGACCCTGGATGGGTTATGGGTTTGATTCCTGGTCACAGCTCTTACCCAAGTTGCGGGTTCAATCCCCAGTTGTGGTGCGTACGGGAGACAACTGATTAATGTTTCTCACATCGTTGTTTCTCTCTCTCTCCCTACCTCTCTCTCTAAAATCGATAAAACATATCCTTGGGTGAGGATTTTCTTTTTAAAAAAAAAACCTCTTCAGGGGGGTGGGAAAGAAATTCTTAGAGAGTTGTCAGGTTATCAACAGACCATCAAAGCTACAAAGAAGTTTTTTGAGGAATCCAAGACACAAACAAGAATAAGAATCTCTGAGGAAGTAGAAATGCAATCAAAAGGCTTGAATGCAAAACCTCAGTGGAAATATTACTGGTTTTTACAAGGGCTTTGGCCTTTCAGAGGTGAAAAGAGCCTTTAATGAAATTCATCCAAGTGAACATACAAAATTTGAATCCCAAAGGGTTCAAAAAGAATGCACTGGACTTACGAAAGTTGGACACTTAAAACTGGAAGCAGAAAACTGAAATGAGCTCAGTGATCTGATCAAACATTGTCAGAAATTTCCCAAAGACATAGCTAGTGCTTTTGCTTTAAAAAAAAAAAAATGAAGTTCAAGTTTTGAGTAATGGCATTATGCAGCTGAAATAGCTGGCAGGTGACCAGACTGAGAAGTTAAAAAACAGATGATAGATGGCTCACAAAAGGAACCTTTGTTAACGATAGCTGAAAAAGATAGAGGTCATTTCCAATCCGAACCGGGTGTTGAGTTGCTAGCACAGCAAGGACAGAGAAGCTGGAACATTGCTTTTGCTCACTGCTTTAAGTCAAAGCTCTACTGGAAAATGAATACAAAACTTTGCATCAGAAAGTTGATATCTTTAATGAACTCTTAGGCAGAAAGGCAGCATTCTTCCAAAGAAGCTGTTTCAGGAAGAGTAAGAATGGGAACAGAGAGAGCAGAAATATCAGCTATAGACTAGGTAATATTCCACAAGTGGAAAATTCAAGAAGGGGAAGGTGAAGTACAGGAAACAAAGATCTTACGAACCCAGGTTTCTCTTTATGGTATGACAGCTGGCTGATTGCATGCACTGCAGATGAGCTCTAGGGAGAAGATGCAAGCGCTAGCCCAAGACAGATATTAATGTGTGCATCAAAGGATAATACCTTCTCAAAAGCCAGGGATGTTCAACCAACCCCAGGAAGACCATAACAATAGAAATCTTTTGGAGAAATTTATTAATCCAAGGTCCATATTTTGGTCCACCCTTTGAAACTAGTGAAAGCCTACAATTGTTATTTTTGATATTTTAAAAAAAATATTTATTGATTTGAGAGAGAGAGATTGATTTATTGTTCCACTTATTTACTCATTCATTGATTGATTCTTATATGTGTCCTGACTGGGATCGAACCCACAACATTGGCGTATCTGATCAACGACACTCTAACCACCTGAGCACCCACCCAGGTCTATAACTGTTATTGATATTGCATCCACCTGGAATCTCTCACTCTTGTCTTAATGGAATAGATCTGTTAAAGTTAACCCGTGTCCATCAATGGTCCTGTATCTGGTCCTAGGAGGTCATTTCAGGTATCTAAAATAATACCTATTTCTTATCTGCACCCGGGTATAATTTTATATAGTGAATCTTACAGGAAAACTCATCAAGATTTCACATTTATTCCATATACACTTATTAAGAGTCTTTTATGAGTCAGGAATTTCATAAGTGTTAGAGATACAACAAGGAACAAGACAAAATTCTTGAATTGGTAGAGCGTACATTCTGACAGAGAAAACAGGTGAGTAACAAAAACTGGCTATGCCAGACAGAGATAAGGGCTATGAAGGACAACTAAGTAGAGTAACAGGGAGCCACGGGAGAGCACCTTACATACGGTGGTCAGGGGGCGCTGCACTAGGAGGGTAACATTTGTGCAGAGACATGAGTGGGGAGAGGTGAGCTGTGTGAAGGTCTGGGAAAGACCCTGCCAGGCAGAAGGAATAGCCCGTGCAAAGGTCCTGAGCCAGAAGCACATTTGGTGTGCTGGAGAAACGGCAGGTGTTTCAGGCAGAGAAAAGAGCATGTTTGGAAGCTGAGAGCTGAAAGGTGAGAACTGAGAAATAACATGTTCTCACATACACAAAGAAATGAAATTTCTAATGGCTCCAAGATAGGGCAGGAAGGGAAGTGATGAGAGAAGACGTTGGAAGGGCAAATCCCTGCCAAATGCTACTGTGCATTACAAAGTCACGTTAGAGTCGGAATTTTAGTCCAACAGTGTATTCCTATCATATGTTGAATCCTTACTACATGTTAGCAATGCAATAAATCCTTCACTAGGATTTTCTCATTTGATCCTCATAAATATCCTATGAACTCAGAACTAATGTTATTTCAGTTTTATAGGGGAGGAAACTGAGTCACAGAGTGGACGAATAATTTACCCGAGGACCCAGAGCTAGTAAATAGCAAAGTTGGCATAGGATCCCCCATGTCAAGTGAGTCCCAATCCTGAACTCTGAAATTTTAGATAATCTTTCTGACTGCAGTGTAATGAAGGACATAGAGGGGAAGGAAGGAAACCCACTAGAGGGAGGAGTTAGAGGGAGAGATGCTGGTAATGGGACTTCGGTAATGAGAGTGGGGTTGAAAAGAAAAAGATGAGCTTGAGAGAGGCTTGGGAGGTGGCATGGTTGGGATTTGGTGTTTGATTGGACCCAAGGGAGCAGGGAAGGAATGAGGGGGGAAGAGAGAGAGAGGAGGCAAAGATGATTTCCAGATTTCTGGTTAATTAAACTCTGCAGGTACCATTTAAGGCATAAGAAACTAAGTAAGGATGGCAGTTTGGGGCTTAGGGGAAATGGTGAGTGGTTTGGGGTTAAGGATAATGGAATAAGGACCTCTGAAAATCCACTCCTCCATGTAAACAATAAGATCATTGGGGGAAAAAAGTCAAAATCAAATTTTTTTGAACTCTAGAAATTAACCAAAGGCTTGCAAAAATCCAAAGATCGTTTATTGAAGAAAAAACGACTAATCTCTGAAAAATGACTGAGCTTGTGGTGTTTTAACTTGCCCTACTCTCCTGCTCCCTTCCCCAGTTCTGCAAGTCTCACGGTGCTAGAAGCTATGGAAACCAGCCACCTTGCAGTCACCATAGGGGTGGAAGAGGTTTGGAGCTCTTCAAATCCCCTCCTGAGGGAACTGTCACTGTCTGACCTACCTGGAAGCCCCCCCGAAAAGTTCCGTTCTCAAGTCTGGCCTCCATTTAATCAGACTACAAGCTCACAGTGTGAGAACAGCCCTATCGCCAAGGCATTTATCAAAAACTATGAGCAGCAATTGTTCAACATTGCAGCTGCCTGAGGTAGCTACACCAGTAGGGCTAAGGAAAGACTAACCAAAACACTTAAATAGAATAACTGGGGAAAGAGGTATTCAAAGGGGTCTTTGAAAAGCTAAGGCATGTTCCGGGGCACCTAGAGAGCATGCACACAGAAAGCACTGAGTGAACGATGAGTGAGGCACAAAGTTAGGGAAGTTGGTGCTAGGGAAGGAAACATAAGTCACTTCATTGATCGTTTACTGAGCGTCAGATGTTATACTCAGTGCTTACAGTATCCTGTCTCATGGATAAACATAACCACAACCCCCGTGTAACAGTTTAAGAAACCGAGGCTCTGTGAGATTAGGCAACTAACTGGCCAAGGTGGCAGGGCTAGTAAGTGGTCATGCGGGGGTTGGAACTCAGGCTGCCTGACTTCAAAGTTTGTTCTGGGTCTGGATGTGTGCAATGGCCAAGAGTGTAAGGTGCAGCTGAGGAGACTGGTCAATAAAGATGCAAAGCTGTCCGATGGATTTCTCAGCCAGGGCGTCTCTGAGGAACTTCTGGAAGTGTTGGGGCAAGAAGGCAGATTCCCGTGGTCTGAGGAGAGAGTAGGAGGGTGGAAGTGGAAACAGTGTTCGCAGCTGTTTGCTAAGAAAGAGAGGTAGGACCTTAGCTGGGGGATGGGTGGGGGTACAGTGTTCTTTTTTATTTTTAGAGATTTCACATGTGTAGGTAGTGTGATATACCCAGTAAAAATCTTGGTCTTTCAGAAGGGGAAAGGCCTGGCATCCTGGGCCCGGAGGAGGTAAAGAAGGAGAGAAAAAAAAGGAGGGGATGCTAATTTTGACAGGCAAGAGAACTGAAATCTGACACCTAGAGACAAGCTACTTCCATTCTTCTTAACCTTATTCTCCCATAGATTTCCTCCTTTGCCCTGTTTGCTCTAAAGATACAAGCTTGTCTTTAGAAATTAAGAAACAAGGTGGAATTGATGACCAAGAAACGTCGTAGTGAAGGAAGATTGATTACTAACATCATTCAAGTTCTCTGCAATTCTTTTACTGTACTCACATAATCATTAGTCTTATTAATTGCCATAAAAGCATGATAATGTTTGGTTTATTGCATGTCATTTTGACAATCTGTCTTCAGAGCATCCTAGGGATCCTCAGACACTTTATGCAGGAGCTAGAAACTGCTTGGTTTGCTAGGGCCAGCAGTGAATTCTAACTGAAGACCAGGATGAGTAAGTTCAGATACCTAATGTGCAAGCGTGATGGCTATACTTAATAACACTGTACTGAACTCTGAAAATATGCTGAGAGGGTAGACTTCAGGTGCACTCCACCCACATAAAATGATCCGTATGTGAAGGGGTGACATCTGGCTTGTCATTTCACTCACCTCACAGAGTCTTTCACTGAATGAAAGGTTTTAATTTTGCAAAATTCCAATTTATCAAATTTTTCTTTAATAGATTGGTTTATAGTGTTGTATCAAAAGCCCATTCTCAAGCCCAGGGTCACACAGATTTTCCCCTAAAAGTTTTACTTTCGTATTTTACTTTTAAGTATGTGATCTATTTGGAGTTAAATATTTTTTGTAAGGTGTGAGGTATGTGTCTAGGTTTATTGTTTTTTGCATAATGGATGTCCAGTTTATCCAGCACCATTTGTTGGCTTGCCTTTGTATCTTTGATAAAAATCAATTGACTTTATTTGTGTGGGTCTGTTGGTGAGCCTCCATTTTGTTCCATTGATCTATGTGTCTACCCTTTCACCAATACCACACTTTTTTTAAAAATATTTATTTATTTATTTTTAATATATTTTATTGATTATGCTATTACATTTGTCCCTTTTTTTCTCTCCCTTTTATTCCCCTCTGTTTTGCACCACCCCTCCCATCAGCACTCCACCACCTTAGTTCATGTCCATGGGTCATACATATAAGTTCTTTGGCTTCTACATTTCCTATACTATTCTTAACCTCCCCTGTCTATTTTGTACCTACCATTTAGGCTTCTTATTCCCTGTACCTTTTCCTCCCTTCTCCTCCTTCCCTCTCCCTGCTGGTAACCCTCCATGTGATCTCCATTTCTGTGATTCTGTTCCTGTTCTAATTGTTTGCTTCGTTTGTTTTTGTTTTTGTTTCAGGTTCAGTTGTTGATATTTGTAAGTTTATTGTCATTTTACTGTTCATATTTTTTATCTTCTTTTTTCTTAGCTATGTCCCTTTAACATTGCATATAATAAGGGCTTGGTGATGATGGACTCCTTGAACTTGACATTATCTGGGAAGCACCTTATCTAGCCTCTCATTCTAAATGATAGCTTTGCTGGATAGAGTAATCTTAAATGTAGGTCCTTGCCTTTCATGACTTGGAATATTTCTTTCCAGCCCTTTCTTGCCTGCAAGGTTTCTTTTGAGAAATTAGCTGAGAGTCCTATAGGCATTCCTTTGTAGGTAACTCTCTCCTTTCCTCTTGCTGCTTTTAAGATTCTCTCCTTATTTTTAATCTTGGGTAACTTAATGATGATGTCCCTTGGTGTGTTCCTCTTTGGGTCCAATTTCTTTGGGATTCTCTGGGCTTCCTGGACTTCCTGGAAGTCTATTTCCTTTGCCAGATTGGGGAAGTTCTCCTTCATTATTTGTTCAAATAAGTTTTCAATTTCTTGCTCTTGTTCTTTGCTTTCTGGCACCCCTGTGATTCTGATGTTAGAGTATTTAAAGTTGTCCCATAGGTTCTTAAGCCTATCCTTATTTTTTTGAATTCTTATTTCTTCATTTTGTTCTGGATGGATGTTTATTTCTTCCTTTTCTTCCAAATTGTTGATCTGAGTCCCAGTTTCCTTCCCTTCACTGTTGGCTTCCTGTGCATTTTGCTTTATTTCACTTTGGGTAGCCTCCATTTCTTCCTTCTTTTTGCAACCAAGCTCAATCAGTTCTGTGAGCATCCTGATTACCAGTGTTTTGAACTCTGCATCAGATAGGTTGGCTATCTTTTCGTTGCTTAGCTCTTTTTCTGGAGCTTTGATCTGTTCTTTAATTGGGGCCATGTTTTTTTGGTCTCAGCTAGCCTGTTAATAGTAAGGGGTGGAGCCTTAGGTATTTGCCAGGACCAAGCAACCCAGGTCGCTCGCTGCGTTGTGGTGCCAAATGTTGGGGAGGAGTCTGAGAGGGAACGATGCTGCTTGCTTGGCTCTTAGCCTGCTTTCAGTCACTTCCCCTGCTACCCACAAATTGGGCCCTTCTGGTGCTGATTCCTGGTGGGTGGGTTTGAGTACATTCTAGAACCCTGTGGGTCTCTCCAGAGAACTCTCCTGTGAAGCTGGGAGTTTCTCCTGTAGCCTCAACTGCCACAGGTTTTTACAGTTAGAGGTTTTGAGGCTTTATTTCCCTGTGCTGGAACCCTGGGTTGTGTGGTGTGTCTTGCTCCCCAGTTGTTCCTCCTGGTTTATCCACACGCAAATGTGGGACCACCCAGTCAGCCAGCTGCTGCCTCACCTGCTCTGGTCCTTCAGCTACCACCTTGCCACGAATCCTCTCTGCCCCGGATGCCGATCTCTGCCCCTCCTACCAGTCTGGATGAGTATTTCTTCTTTAATTCCTTGGTTGTTGAACTTTCATACAGTTCAATTTTCTGGTAGTTCTGTTTATTTTTTGTTTTTAAATTTGTTGTTGTCCTTCTTTTGGTTGTACAAGGAGGCAAATTATATCTACCTATGCCTCTATTTTGGCCAGAAGTCTGTTTGTTTATTTTAAGAGAGAGGGTAAGGGAGGGAGAGAGAGAGAAACATGATCGGCAATCAAACCTTCTGCTTTGAAGGACAACTACCAACCAACTGAGCCACCCGGTCAGGGCACCACACTGCCTTGATCACTATGTCTTTAGATTAAGACTTGAAACAACATCATGTGACTCTTCCTACTTTTTTTTTCTTTTTTAAGATTGTTCTGGCTATTTTGAATCCTTTGAATTTTCATATGAATTTTAACATCATCTTACCAGTTTCTGCAAAAGAGGTATCTGGGATTTTGATAGAGATTGTATTGAATCTGTAGATCAATTTGGGCAAATTTATTCTCTTAAGAATACCAAGTCTTCAAATACTTCAATGTAAGATGTTTTTCCATTTTTGAGATCTTTAATTTCTTTCAATAGTACTTTGTAGTTTGCAGAGTGCATTTTTTTTTGTTAAATTTTTCCTACATACAGCCAGTTTTGGTTATTTGCAGTGCTTATGTTATAAAGTTGCTGCCAACATTGAATTAGGGAAGACAGAACTACAGCTTCTAAGGGAAATACAAAGTTAAATTCTAGCGAACCTCTGGACACATGTTTGTCAGTCAAAATGCCAATTGTGTATATAGGTTTGTTTGCTAGCATCCCTGTAAACAAGCTGGTCTCAGCACCTTTGGAAACCTGCTCTTCCACATACCCTTTCTCCTGTACAACACTTAGCAGATATTTAAAATTTCTTCCACGGCCTACTGATTTGCAGAGCCTGCTTCACCCTGCAAGTGTAGCAAGTTAAGGCCAGGAGGCTTAGACTCTAATTCCAGCTGTCATCATAACTAGCTGTAACTTTGGGCAAGTCACTTAGAAACTCCACTCTCAAATTCTGAAGAAAATAAGACTGTGGATAAGACTATCTCCACAGTTCTGCCCTGGCTGGTATGGCTCTGTGGATTGAGCCCCAGCCTGTGAACCAAAAGGTTGCTGGTTCGATTCCCAGTCAGGGCACATGCCTGGGTTGCAGGCCAGGTCCCCAGTAGGGGGCACGTGAGAGGCAACCACATATTGATGTTTCTCTCCCTCTCTTTCACCCACCCTTCCCCTCTGTCTGAAAATAAATAAATAAAATCTTTTAAAGAAAAGGCTATCTCCATGGTTTCACTCATGCTAGAGTTTAGTATTTTTTTAATAAAGTTTATATAGTAATTTTAAAGCCCACAGCACCACCTGGTGGTCAAAGGGAAAAGGACATGCTCGGGAAAAATGTTCATAGACTGTTCAGCCTCACCTCTATTTTGCTCATTTGAATAAAAATTCACATTTTCAAAAAACTTCTCCCTAAAGTGGCTACACACAAGTACAATACTTCATATAAAAGCAACCATACAGGTCATTATGTTTAAAGTCACACCCACCCTTCATGGAACTCCTCGTATACATAAAAACCCTAACCCTTAAGTAGTCATCATTAATCAGCTATTATGCTTTGGTAAAAACATAAAATTGCATTTGACAATTAAACAATTACATAAACTAAAAATATGCCTCACTGTACCAAAGATTTTTATTATATTAAAATTATTCATTATTTATACATATTTTGGCAAGAAAATAAATGATAGTATTCAATTATAATTCCCCAAATACAATAAATATCTGTGAGTCTATACTTATGTAAACACATAGTTAAATAAATGAATCAATAAGTAAATACAAGAAAAGAGACAGCTCTTCCTTACAAAACAATTCCAATCAATAATTATTTTAAAAATGAGAGAAGTTAGTCCTGGCTGGCATGGCTCAGTGGACTGAGCACCAGACTCTGAAGCAAAGGGTCACTGGTTCAATCGCCAGTCAGGGCACATTCCTGGGTTGTGGGCCAGGTCCCCAGTAGGGGGCCTGTGAGAGGCCACCACACACTGATGTTTTTCTCCTTCTCTTTCTCCCTCCCTTCCCCTCTCTCTAAAAATAAATAAATCACATCTTTTTTAAAAATAAGAGAAATTTAAAAAGTGACCATTAGATCACCACCTTAATAATTGTCACAGGCAAGATCTATCTCTGCATACTAAAATGATATTGGATGGGTAAAAATTTGAGGAGAAACAAGATAATTTCATAGATTTAATATCTTCCCCATGATATTTCTTCATTACAAAGGGAAGGATAGTAACTTTATAGTGGATGAACCTAGCACACATCACTTAATAAAATGACCAAGGTCAGCCTCACTATAAATAAGACACATTGACATTATGTACTTTTTAATAGGACATACTTTTTATTCAGGCAAACTGTTTTTAGAAACAGCTTTTTCTCTTCTTTTTGCGTTTCTTTTTTAAAAGTCATTAAGCTATATGACACTTAATATCATAGATAACAAGTGTAAGACAGTCCAAATGCATTTAATTTTCATAGGTTGTCACCAGGAATATAGGCCAATAAGGAAAAGAGGGCCTCTCTGAATATCTTTTACCATCTACAATGAACTCACATTTCAGGCAAATTAACAGAAATGTTATTTGAAATTTGTTATATCTGTAAGGAGGAAGAAAATATTTGAATCCCCTTTTGATGAAAGGAGAAGAAATTTTTGCTCTCTTGACTAAGCTACCTTCAAACCAGTTCCCAAACAAATCAAAGCCAAGGATAATATGAAATGTGTGTCCGAAAAGCATCAAAGAGCTGCAAGCAAAAGGAGAAAATAGGAGCCCTGGCTAGTGTAGCTCAGTGGATTGAGCACGGGCTGCGAGCCAGAGGGTCGCCAGTTCAATTCCCAGGCAGGGCACATAGCTGGGTTGCGGGCCAGGTCCCCAGTGGGGGCCAAGTGAGAGGCAACCACACATTGATGTTTCCCTCTTTCTCCCTCCCTTCCCCTCTGTCTAAAAATAAATAAAATCTTAAAAAAAAAAAAAAGGAGAAAATAAGGAATACACTTTCTTTTCAAGTATCTGTGAAATATATATGAACGTTAATATTTATTAGGCCAAAGAGAAAATATCCATTTCAAAAGGTAGAAATATTATATTTTCTGATTACAATGCAATAAAGCTAGAAATTAATTACCAAAACAGAAAAAATAAAAAAGTTTCCTCATCCTAGAGATTTAAAAATCATCTTAAGTGATGGCTTGAGACAAAATCAAACCTTATGAGATGGAATCAAAGCGTAAGAACAATTGCTAGCCTCTAGGGTATCATTACGTAGAGTAGAAGAGGTGCTTCTCCTTTAAAGAAAAAACAGCCCAACACTGCTGTATCTGTGGACAGTCACAGGTGATGGCTCCTAGCCCAGCTGGCTGGAAGATGAGCAGGAGGCTCAGGGGAACTTAAGCAAAAGTGAGTTGGTAACTGTGAAAGAAAAAAAAAAACCCAAAATTTGTTTCCCTAAGGAAATAAAAGATTTAAAAAAAAATAGTAGAGTGTAAGTTTTCCCCTAAGATAGAAAGCAAATGTCTAGTTACTAAAGTGCTTACTAGCAAGATTTTGAAGGCCAAGAAAAAGTCTCACATAAGAGATGTGTTCTTTGAGCTTAACATTCTCAAGGTAACTTCAGTTACTTTTCTATAACCCACTATAGGATTTTAGCAGTTTGAAGTGCTTTAGATAAATTATGCCATTGTAATAAGTTCTTGTGAAAAGTAATGATTAAAGAGTTTTATATCACCTGATGTAAATGACTCAGGAGCAAGCTCACAAAGCCTATCTTAAAGGACGCCTGTATTTGAAGCCAAGAAAAGTTCCATCTGTAATTGTGTTAAGAACCATTCAAATACTCTCTTCTTTAGAATATTTTTCAATGGAACAATTTCCACAGTAGAATATTTTTGAATGGAACGATTTCCAACATTATCTCCTAAAATCACAAAAAGATGCAGCCTTTTGGGGCTCTATTTTGTAAGGATAACTTCCTCTTACAGTAGTGGCTCTCCTTGAATGGAAGCAGTAAGGTGTCCAGGTGTTATGAAAGGTTCAGGAAACTCACCAGGCAGGACTTCTCTTAGCCCAGCACCTGGGTGGTAGAAAAACATATTGCAGTTAAGGCTGTTGTTGTGGGTGGTGGGAATGAGGTGGGAAAGTCACTAAATACAGTTAGAATGAGCTTAACAAAAACCTAGAGATCCTTCTGGGGTGAGGAGTAGGAGTAGTCAAAGTTGATTCTGATGCGTGTGAGCAGGGGTTCAGAGGCTTCAGTTGTGACACAAAGGAAACAGAAGCTGGCGATGGCCACAGAGGAACAGTGACAGAACAAAGACCTGGTTGCTAGGGTCAGGGAATAAATACCAGAAGCCTGGAGGACAGATGGGGCCTTAGCTCCTGGTCCCCTTTCCCACCTCCCTTCCCCAGTAGGTTGTCTGAGATGTCACTTTCCACCTAAATATCATCTGCCTGGTTTCAGACTTTAACTCTGGTCTGTTACTTCTGCTTAGTGCCACATTTTCTACCCATTTGCACGGAGGACCATCACCTTCCTGGGATCTCTAAGGTTTCCTGCTTTCTTTGTGCCCTGGTTACCAGCCCTACTAACTCAGCTGAGATGGAAGTGCCCACCCTCTGAAACTCTTAAACTTACTCCTGATCTCAGTCAAGAGTCTTCGGACCCTAAGATTGTCATTGCCTTGTTTGAAAGTGGATCACTTCTCCCGGGCTCCTGGAGTTTTCTCCCTTCCTTAAATAATAGTTGCCGTCAAGAAATTCAACAACAGACTGCAAAGAAGTTTGAAAATCTCTTAAAAGAAATAAAAGATACTCTTAAAAGTATGACAAATTATGAAAAGAAGATCGCAGAAACAGAATCTTCTGAGGAAACAAATATCTTCGAGACTGTGTCAGAGCCTGAAGAAAATGTCAGAGGACCTGAGAAAATAAGTAAAGTGCTATTTAAAAACCTGTTTGATGATTCAGACCTAGATGAAGACCAGAATGCAAAGAAACAGGAGATGGTGTTGGAAGGCCAGAACTCAGTGGACGCAGTACAGCGTTTGGCAAGAGATTTGGTAAGTCCTTCAGAAGTAAAAAGAGCTGTTAATGAAACTCAATTAAACAGGGAAGAAGCAGAGTACAGATTCCATCATGTTCAAGACGAAAATATCAAACTGAGGAACAACATGGAGCAGTTACTACAGGAAGCAGAACACTGGAGCGCGCAACAGGCTGAGCTTAGTGAACTGATGAAACTGTATCAGAAATCTCAGAATGACATAAGAGTAACCCTTGAACATCACGGAGTCCATTTCCAAACTCACCTGAATAACAGGGTGTCCGTTAGCCATGAACTGGAGGAACAGGTGAGGAAACTGAGCCATGACACGTACTCATTGCATTTGGTTGTGGCTTTGCTGGAGAATGAGTGCCAGATCTTACAGCAGAGAATGGAGCTTCTCAAGGAACTCTGTCACGAGAAAGATGCCACTCTGCCAGAGAAGCCAATCCGTATAAGCTATCAACCAAAGCTACTAGAAGCAGAGAAGGTAAAAAGGCATAGGCAGAAAATGCAAGACCTGGAAGGTACATTTCAGAATAGAGTCAAGTTCCGTAGAAGCCTGGATACTTGTCGTAATAAGAAAGCTCGTAATAACAGACTCAATACTCGTCTTGCAAGAACTCTTCTGGGAATAAAGAGGCCAGCATTCTGACATAGAAAATACCGAAAGCACAAAAAAGGGAAATTCTTCCAAAAGTTCTAAACATCCAACTCCAGGCATCATTGATCATCAAATCTAGGGTAGATCTTTTGGCTCAACCAAGAAAGAGCTATAGAGCAAGAAGATGAGCATATTTGCCACCTCAGTAGTTACTTAAGTTTGGTCTTTTATGACCATTAGTGTCAACATCAAGTACATAACTTGTCATCATTACAATCTGCTTGTTTTTGTAGTTATTAGGTAGAGATCCCATGACACTTTAACCGAAATCAGTTACAAGTCCAATAAAGATTTAAATAAAAACAAGAACAAAAGAAAGAAAGCTTTGTTTTTATGTTTTTTTCTAAATCATTACCTGGAGTGGGGGTATGGGATTCTGTGGAAAAAAGTATGTAGCACTTTAATAATGAATTTATGAAGCTCACTTTCTAAGTGCATTTCCCTTTTATTATCCACTGAAGTGTGGGAAGTACTGGAGTAAAAAACAAAAATGCTGATAATCACCATTACACAGCTTTTCTCTTAGAAATTTCTCCATCCCCTAAATCTCCTTCTTCTTAATATTGCTTTCTTGCTCCTCAGCTAGTGAATGGTGGGCATACCAGGCAGCAGAGACCCTTGGAGAAGGACGCCTGGGCTTGTGTAGAATAGATGTGTATCTAGATGTTGTTCAGTGCTGGAGAAATTCTTCCCATTCCTCAATTGTCTATTGAGACAATAGAATTACCCAAGGCAGCAAGCAATATCTTGTGTTAAGGAAGCTGGACTTCTGATTCCAGAAAAGATGGAACAGATGCATTTCTCCGTTCCTCCCATTAAGCAAGCTAAAATCCCTGAACATGTGGATAAAATGAACATAAGACTCTGAAAGATAAAGAGAAGGAGGACTGACCAGGGACCCTGTATTTAAGGAGCAGCATGATGTTGAGTTCCCTGAGTTCTCTTTTTGTCTCTTTTATACCCTGGGCAGAGTTCTGGAGGAGCCCACCACCCAGAAATGCCAATGCATTTAGACAAAATATACCACCCCCATAAAGCCTGCTTTCTCTTGCCAAAGGATGAGGAAAGAGACAGCATGACATGACAAACCTTTGAACAAAAACTGCCCTGCTCTACCTAAACTGCATGGAAAGCACCATGCCTCCATCCTCACCCCCATCAGCAAATAGTGGAGAGCCTGGACTTGACCACTGCCTGGAGGTAATGAGTCACCCCCCCCCTCTTTCTTCTGGGGTGGTGCAGAGGAGGCAGAGGAGGCAGAGCAGGGCCCTGAAGTTCTACCACCACCTGATTGTAACAAGGTACTTCCTGGACCCCCTGACCCCAGTGGGGTGGAATGTCAGTGAAGGCCACATGGGTGACCTAGATTTCTATACCCCTCCCCTATTGGCACAACATCAGAAGGAGCCTGGTAAAACAGAAGATTTAGATAAGATGCAGGGTCTCATAACATAATGCCAAAATGTCTGAGATACATAATACACACTATACCAAGAAAATCTCAACTTGAATGGGAAGATAACAGATGTCAACAATGGCATGACATGGATGGGGTTATCTGACAAGGATTTTAAAGCAGTCATAAAAACACTCTACTGAGCAATTACAAACACACTTGAAACATGAAAAGACAGAAAGTTGCTATAAAGATACAGAAAATATAAAGAAGAAATAAATGGAAATTGTAGAATGGAAAAAAAGTAAAATAAACTCACTGGATGTGTACGGTAATAAAACGGTGATGTCAGAGGAAAGAGTCCATGAACTTGAACATAGAACAATAGAAATTTCCCATTCTGAACAACAGAGAAAATAGACTGAAAAAGAAAAAATAGAGTCTCAAGAACCTGCGGTAACAAAGATCTAACATTGGTGTTTTCAGAGTTACCCCCCCACACACAAAAAAGGGTATAATGTGGGCTGAAACAGTATTCAGTGAAGAACCACCTACATAGTTTCCAAACTTAGTGAAAGACATAGACCTAGAGGTTCAAGAAACTGCATAAACTCCAAAAAATATAAACTAAAAGAGGTTCAAGGCACTCAATCAAATTTCTGAAACCTACAGATGAAGTGAAACTCTTGAAAGCAGAAAAGACTCGTTAGATGTCAGGGAACAATGATCCAAATAACATCAAACTTCTCATCAGAAATCATGAAGGCCAGAAGGAAATGAACATTTTTCGGTAACTGAGAAAAAAGAAGTCAACCCAGAACTGTTTACCCAATGAAACTGCCCTTTAGGAGCAGAGGTGAAATCAATACAGTCTCAGATAAAGGGAAACTCAACTTGTCACCACCCATTGGCTGGGAGAGCCCGCTTAGTTACATAACCAATCCTCATTCTTTCCATCATTCAAGAAAATGAGTGATCCCTTTAGCCTCGGACTTTGCCCTATTCCATTTCCAAATAGGAATTTCACATAGAAGATGCTTAAATGAATGAAATGAGCAACATTGCTGAACAAAATAGTCATTTCTTGCAGTTTAACTTGTTACTAGGCTTTACCTGAACAAATACTGTCTGTCTCATATATCTGTCAAACATTTAGGGGACTGTCTCTCTCCAGTCCCTAAACTGTGCTCTCAGCTTCCCTGAGAACCACAACAAACTCACAAGGGAACTGCAGGACTTTTAGATTTTTTTTTAAAGATTTTATTTATTTACATTTTAGAGAGAAGGGAAAAGAGGGAGAAAGAGAGGAAGAGAAACACCAATGTGTGAGAGATACACCCATTGGTTGCCTTTTGTGTGTCCCCCAACCTGGGACCCTTCCAGCAACCCAAGCATGTGCCTTGACTGGGAATTAAGCTGGCGACCTCTCGGTTTGCAGGATGATGCCCAACCTAATGAGTCAGTGCATTTTTTAGATTTTTTGAGAGAAACACAGCAATGTGCAACATTTGTTGCACACAATCCAAACTCAACGTAGTCATAATTTCAACATGAACTAGATTGCACATAGCACTATACTCGGAAGAGAAATTTCCAATGTCAGGAACTCAGGCATAGGTCACATCTATTTGAAAGCAGTCAGGATATGAAGTTTTCAGCTGGGCAGAACTGATTTTGGAACACTGAAATATAGAGAAAATATGTTTGTATGTCTACACAGTTGAGCAACTTTCATGGAAACTTGAAAACCTGGTTTAAAAGCAAGCTCTGGAAGATAAGTTACAACTGTATAGATAATGAGAACTCAAAAGACTTACCTAACTTTGGAGATGTTTGTTTACATTTCAAGTTACGGCACCTTTGGAGCTGTCTCCTGGTTGTAAAGCTGGTGACACTGGGCTTGTATGGCCCCTGGAGAGATTTATTTACATTAAAAGGGTTAGCCTGAGAACCCAGGATTTTTTTACATATTGTCTTCAAGGAGTAGAGGTATTTTTCGCCCTTCTTTTATTTTTTTTTAAAGATGTTATTTATTTATTTTTAGAGAGGGGGGAAGGGAGAGAGAAAGAGAGGGAGAGAAACATCAGTGTGTGATTGCCTCTCACGCACTCGCTCCCGGGAACGTGGCCCACAGCCTAGGCATGTGCCCTGACTGGGAATCGAACCGGCGACCCTTTGGTTAGCAGGCCCGCACTCAATCCACTGAGCTACACCAGCCAGGGATCTCCTTTCCTTAGATGGAAAAAGAACTGCCTTTCTTTTTTCCTTAAGTGCCTTGATTTATTTTCTCAGCATTCCTCACTTGTGCAGGATGTATGTAGGGTGTGACAAATAGTTCTCATGGCCTCTCTCCAAGGGTAGGAATTGGAACAACAGGAACCAGGACAATTATTCTTTCTTATGTAAGTGAAGGGAACCAAAGTTTTGCCATTCTGAGGCTGCTTTTTGGGACATTGACTTTTAAGCTATTAAGAACAAGACTCAGAAAGAATCTTTGATCCTTCACCCTTTCCTGCCTAACAGGTTCAGACAAAGAAACCTGCTTCAGGAAGATCTTGGAATGCTGCTTTAGCCTCATTTGAATTAAGAATGGCAAACAAAGAGGACTTGAGGCAGGTGGGTGCCTGCTAACTAGATACTCATTGTGTCCCACTGTTTCTGAGTTGCCGAGCAAGAATTTTCCTGCCTGTATGTTCTGCTCTTCCTCTACTGTCTGTGAATTGCCCGTTCTCGCTTCTGAAATCTAGTGCCTGCTTCTCCACTTTTGTTCCATGTCCAAAAATATCTTATATGTCCAGTGTTGCCTCACTGTCTGGAATTTTCATGCCTATGTGAATTCCCCATGTACCTTTTTTAAACTTTATTTTCTCCTTTTAATCTCTGTTAATTTGACTATTTGTCCAGCCTAGAAGAATTTAGAAGATGTGAGAAAAAAATGTTAATTTTTTTAGGCTCCACATAAATAATAATCATCTGTCTCTGATGTGTGCAGTCAGGCAAAGATGAATATTAAAAACCCAACAAAGATGACCACAATACCCACCACAGGTTGGTTCTATTATGAATGAAACATAAGACATAAGAAATTTCCCTATGTTGGAAGGACTGAAAACACAATTCAAAATATTGCTTCCTACACCATAAACCAACATCTTGTTCTCCTGTTTGGAATATGTATTACGTTATAAATAATCTAAGAGCCAAAATTCCCTTATTCCAGCCCTTAGTGAAAAAGATTTCCAGTGAAACAGTACTGTGGGAACTAAAAGAATCACATGTTTTTCCATTTGCCTTTCCTTCTAATGGAAACTATCATCTACACGGTTCTATTTTCCAACCATCTTGATTAATAAAACGTTGTGCAGTTTATTTCTACACTTTACCAGATATGTGGTTCATATTACTAAGAAAGAAATTGTTTCTAAAATAAATTACAGCTTTTTAATTAAGCTTCAAATGTAGTAAGCAATCTCTGCTCTATCAGACCCTTCAGATTCAGCATTTACTTTAATACTTTACATGTGAAATAAAATCGTTCTATTGTTGCTGGTAGAAATGGGGTTCTTACAGTGGCGAAAGAAAAGCACTTCAAGGACCACACATGGGAGGATGAGGTGTAGTGGTAAGATTTATTGAAGCTGGAACAAACACAAAGGACTGTCCCCAGGTGCCTGGAGGCTGTGTCTCATCCACCGCCAGGTGGTTCTGCTCCATCCCACGGTGAAGGAGGTCCAGCCTTGTCTTCATCAGGCCTGGGAAAAGGGCCAGGGTCCAGAAATTTTGGGCCATCAGTTCAGTCCATTCCAAAGCTTAGTCCAGCTCAATCTCTGCCCGAATCCAGCTAGCTTGGCTTCTGTTCCCAGCAGCATTCCGGCTGGCGCTGTGCCGCTGTACCCAGGCCCGCACTTGGAGCTTGAACTTGGGCTTCCGGGGCTGCTGGGCCCACGTGGCTGCTGTGGAGCGAGCTTGTGCAAACGAACGGGCAAACAAACAGGCTAATGAACGTGTGTTACCGCGAGAGGCCTTCGTTGAGCTTTGGTTAGATTGCCTCGAGCTTGGAAAAGACCAGGCACTCTTTCAAACTAACCAATCTCTTTCCAGTTCTTCAGGGGCTTGTGCGGGGGGGGGGGGGGGGGGGCTTGTGTTAACCAATCCGGTCCTTCCCCCAGAGTAACCTTCCCTTCGTGGTCGGCATCTTGGTTCCTACCACGCATGCCCTAGAGTAGATGAACCTGCCCTGTGCCGCCTGGGCTTCTCCTGGCGTGCACCTAGCAGAGGAACTTCCCCTTTATTGTTTTTCCCTCCCCCACGTAGTCTGGGCAAGTGGGCCGGTTGTACCTTGGGGAGATTGGAATGCCAGTCCTTCCTCCCTACACTGGGGTGGGGGATGGACAGAAGGGTGTTAATCCCCTTGGCAAGGCAATAGGGTTATCTTATCCCCTGGAGAATATAAAGCTATAGTTTCTGGCCTAATTAAGCTTAGCCGGTTTTGCTCTCTTCTCTTATATTAACATCTAGCCACTTACACTACCACAAGGTTATATATGTTTTTATTTAATAACGAAACGTGTAAATCAGAATTTCTAAAAACACGGCATTTTTTAAGGTTCCTGTGGGTTCTAGTACCTAATAATCTATTACATTTCTTCAATTAATGTAGAATTTATTTGGAGAAGTAGCACGGTATTTCATACGTGGAAGAACCTTTTTAGTCATCATTTGTTAACAATAAAAACCAAGACGTGTAATCAGTGAAAATCTGAAACAAGACTCAGCATTGATTTGGTCCAGAGTTCTTTAACACTGTATTTTCTCATACCTGAGAATCATATTTCAATAATAGTTAAACTGTAATTTTTTTGGAACTTTTAGATGTCCATTCCCACCATCCGTATACTTATGTCCAACAGCAGTAGAAATTTTAAGATAAAAAAAATACTCCTAGAAAGAAGGAGAAATCCATACACATTCCTTTTGGTATGATAAATATGGTTTCTTTTGGTCAAATAAATTTTTCCCAATACAGGGTGTAAAGTATAGCATGGGGAAAATGGTCGATAATATTGTAATAACTGTGTATGGTGCCAGGTGGATGCTTGAAATATTGGGGGATCACCTTGTAAAGTATATGATTGTCTAATCACTATGTGATATACCCGAAACTAATACAGAATATTGATGTAAACTGTAATTGAAAAATAAAATTTAAAAAAATTTTCCAATAAGTCCTTTAAAGTAATAAACTAGAGATTCTTGATTTCAAAGTTCTTGGAAAATATATATGTGTATATAATATATATTGTTTTATTATATATACAAAGTAAAAATGGTATCATGGAAGATGCACTGTACAAAGAGAGGGGTGATTCTGGGTCCTAACTTATTGGGTCCTAAGTGTTCCTTTTCCAAGGTGGGAATAGTAACTTTCTTTTGGAGCAGGACTAGTTCGAAGATTCCCCCGTGCTCTCTCACCCAGCTCTCTCTCACTAAGGTCTTACTGTCCTCTGGGGAGTAGGAACAGATTAGATGAGAGAATTAGAAACTACACAAAAGCAAGCAAGGCTAAAAAGGAAGGGAAGGACAGCAAATAATCCAGGCACATAAGATGTCCAGAAGTAAGGGTCATGACATTTTAAAGTAAAAAGAAAGATCATATTACATAAAGGAGAAAGGTGCACCGGATCAAACTCATGTAGAGAACTAAATTTATCATCATCATCTTATTACCATTGTTAATATTTTTGAATGTTCTCCTGCAAATGTAGTTAATGTAGAAAGTCATTTTAAAAACATAAGTTTTGAATAACATAACTAAAGGCCTCAAATATTC
This sequence comes from Macrotus californicus, assembly GCA_007922815.1. Classification (NCBI taxonomy): domain Eukaryota; kingdom Metazoa; phylum Chordata; class Mammalia; order Chiroptera; family Phyllostomidae; genus Macrotus; species Macrotus californicus. The sequence continues at coordinate 514 of VMDR010006497.1, read as the reverse complement.
ATAATAGAAGCGAAACAGTCATTTGACTGTTTTTTTTTCTTCTAACAGTTACACAGTTTTCCAGAGGAAACCACTAACCATAAAGACGTATTTAATTAAATCTTCTCCTGCAGGGAGGCATACAACACTTTGGTTCACACTGGTCTGTTCTGAAGCTTCATTTTCATGAGGAACGAGGTGCTGGTATTTGCATTCTGCTTTGATTTTTAAATTTAATTTTTAAAATTTTAAGAAAAAAAATACTGTGACTGGTCTTCAGACTTTTCTGGGGAAATATCCTATTTTGTTCACGTGTATCTTTTCCCTTTTACTTGATCTACCATTTTAATCTTTTCCAAAAACTGGATTTGGGTTTGTTAGTTTTTATTATTTTTAGTATTTCTCTGTTGTACCTTTTGTAATCTGAAAAGAGGAACATTTATTAATGTGGGCATTTACTTTTTTCTAATATACTAACTCAGGGCTAGAAATTACTCTTAACAGACTGATCTTACTATATCCCATAAATTTTATA
>VMDR010006496.1:0-45165 GCA_007922815.1 Macrotus californicus | reverse complement strand
GAGTACAGGTCTTTTACGTCTTTGTTTAAATTTATTTCTAGGTACTTTTTTTTATTGTAATAGTAAATGGAATTGTTTCTTCATTTCTCTTTCTGATAGTTCATAATTGGTGTATAAAAATGCCATTGATTTCTGAATATTGACTTTGCACTCCACTACTTTGCTGAATTCATTTATTAGGTCAAGTTGTTTTTTGGGGGAGCCTACAGGATTTTCTATGTATAATATTGCATCATCTGCAAATAATGACAGCTTTACTTCCTCTTTTCAATTTTTGATGCCTTTTGTTTCTTTTTCTTGTCTGATCACTGTGGCTAGAATGTCCAGTACTAAGTAGAATAACAGTGGTGATAGCAAACACTCCTGTGTTGTTCCTGATCTTAAAGGAAACGCTTTTAGTTTTTGCCTATTGAGTATGATGTTGACAGTAGGTTTTTTTGTATATGGCCTTTATTATGTTGAGGTATGCTCCCTCTATTCCTACCTTGCTTAGTGTTTTTATCATAAATAGGTGCTAGATATTATTAAATGCTTTTTCTGCAGCTATTGATGTGATCATGTGATTTTCATCTTTCACTTTGTTTATGTGATGTATCACATTTATTGACTTACAGATATTGTACCATCCTTGCATTCCTGGAATAAAACACACTTGATCATGATGTATGATTTTTTTTATGTATTGCTGGATCAAGTTTGCTAATATTATGTTGAGGAATTTAACATCTATGTTCACCAGAGATATTGGCCTGTAATTTTCTTTCTTTGTTGTGTCATTTTCTGGTTTTAGAATTAGAATAATACTGGCCTCATAAAAAGAGTTTGGAAGACTTTCCTCTCACTGAGTTTTTTTTGAATAGTTTGAGAAGCATAGGTGTTTTTCTTCTTTGAATGATTGGTAAAATTCGCCTGTGAAACCACTTGGTCCAGGGCTTTTGTGTGCTGGGAGTTTTTTGATTACTGCTTCAATTTTGCTAGTTGTTATTGATCTATTAAAGTTTTCTGCTTCTTTCTGATTCAGTTTTGGAAGATGATATGTTCCTAGAAATTTATCCATTTCGCCAAGGTTGTTCAATTTCTTGGTATATAGTTGTTCATAATAATTTCTTACAATCCTTTGTATTTCTGTGGTATCAGTTATTACTTCTCCCTTTTCATTTCTGATTTTATTTATATGAGTTCTCTCCTTTTTCTTCTTGATGAGTCTAGTTAAAGATTTGTCAATTTTGTTTATCTTTTCAAAGAACCAGCTCTGGATTCATTGATCTTTTGAATTATTATTTTTAGTCTCTATGTCATTTATTTTGCTCTGATCCTTCCTTCTACTCTGGGCTTTGTTTGTTGTTGTTTTTCTAGTTCTTTTAGATGTAAGTTTAGGTTTATTTGAGATTTTTCCATCTTTTTTAGGTAGGCCTGTATTGCTATGAACTTTCTCCTCAGGACTGCTTTCACTGTGTCCAGTAGGTTTTGGGTTGTTCTGTGTTAATTTTCATTGGTTTCCAGGTTCTTTTTTATTTCTTCCTTGATCTCATTGTTAACACATTCATTATTTAATACCATGTTATTTAGCCTCCATGTATTTGAATGTTTTTTTTTTTTTTCTTGAGGTTGATTTCTAGTTTCAGGTCATTGTGATCCAAGAAAATGCTTGCTATGATTTCAATTTTCTTGAACTTTTTAAGGCTTATTTTGTGACCTATCATATGGTTTATTTATGAGAATGATCTCTGTGCATTTGAGAAGAATGTCTATTTTGCTTCTTTGGGGTGAATTGTTCTGTATATATCAATTAAATCAATTTGATCTAGTGTGTCATTTAATGCTGCTATATCATTGTTGATGTTTTGTCTGGAAGATCTGTCCATTGTTGATAGTGGGGTGTTAAAATCTCCTATTATGACTGCATTGCTATTGATCTCTTTCTTAAAGTCCTCAATATTTTCTTTATATATTTTGGTGCTCCTATTTTGGGTGCATATATTTTTATAAGCATTATATCTTCTTGTTGGACTGGACTGTTAAGTATTATGTAGTGTCCTTCTTTGTCTCTTATTATAGCCTTTGTTATGAAGTCTCTTTATTCTGACAGAAGTATTGCTACCCCAGCTTTTTGTTTTGTTTTGTTTTCATTTGCATGAAATATTTTTTCCATCCCTTCACTTTCAACTTGTGTAAATCTTTTGTACTGAGGTGAGTCCCTTATAGACATCATGTATGCAGGTCATGCTTTCTTATCCATTCAGCTACCCTACGTCTTTTGATTGGAGCATTTGATTCATTTACATTTAAAGTTATTATTGATAAGGCACTTATTCACAGCCATTTTTTTTCCTTTGTACCTGTGTTCCTCTTTCTCTCTATTTCTTTTTAAAGCAGTCTCTTTAGCGTATTTTGCAATGCTGGTTCAGTGGAAATGTACTCCTTCAGCCTTTTTCTGTCTGAGAAGCTCTTCATTTCACTTTACATTTTAAATGAGAGCCTTGTTGGATAGAGTAGTCTTGATTGGAGGCCCTTGCTTTTCATTACATAGAATATTTCATGCAAATCTCTTCTGTTCTATATTATTTTTGTTGAGAAATCAGCTGACGGCCTTATTGGAGCTCCCTTGCAGGTAACTAATTGTTTCTCTCTTGCTGCTTTTAAGATTCTCTCTTTCTCTTTAATTTTTTTCTGTTTTAATTGTGATGTGTGTTAGTGTAGGTCTCTTGGTTGGGATTCTCTATGCTTTCTGAACTTGTGTAACTTTTTTCTTCATTAAGTTAGGGAAATTTTCTGTTATTATTTCTTCAAACATGTTTTCTATCCCTTGCTCCCTTTCTTCTTCTGGTATCCCTGTGATGTGAATGTTGTTACGTTTCATGTTGTCCCAAAGCTTCCTTAAACTCTCCTCATTATTTTTAAGTCTTTTAAAGTATTTTGTTGCTCTGACTCGGTTTTTTCTACCTTGTCTTCCAAATTGCTGATTTGATCCTCTGGTTCATCTAGTCTGCTTGTAATTCCTCCTAGTGTGTTCTTCATTTCAGATATTGCATTCTTCATTTCCATCTGGTTCTTATTCATAGTTATTTCTTATTACTAAGTTCCTCAAGCCTCCTTACAACCATTACTTTGAACTCAATGTCTGATTGAGTAATGGTTTGTTTGCCACAAATTCATTTAGCTCTTTTTCTAGGGATTCCTCCTTTTCTTTCATTTGGAGGTTGCTTCTTTGTCTCCCCATTTCAGCTATATCTTTTTATTTGTTTCTGTGTTTTAAATAGACCTGCTTTAACTTCCTGTGCTGTGGGTAACCTTCCGTGTTAGGAGTCTTGTGATACCCTGTGGTACCAACTCCTTGATCTCTTGATCTAGATGCTCCAAGAATGCCCTTTGTGTGAGTTATGTGGGCTCTCCTGTTGTATATGGGTCCTTATTGTTGTTGAGTCATTCATTGGAAGAGTTTCCCCGCTGGCTGGCTCACTGACTCAACCCCCTCCATATCTTATATGTTTTGTATAGGTGCTGGCAGATCAAAGCAAAACAACACACACACACACACACACACTGAGCAAACCCCCCCAAAACAACAATAACAGCAATTTCAATGGCAAAAGATTAAAGAAGAGTAAAATTGGAAAGAGAAATGGAATATCAGGGAAAGGGGGAAATAAAAGAAAAAGAATAAGAGAAGACCAAAGGACAGCAAAGTGATAATAGGAGGAGAAAAGTGGAGAGAACTAATATGAATAATGAATTGAAACAGGAAAAGAGGACAAAAAAGAGAAAGAATAAAAAAATAAGAAAAGGAAATAAGAAGGGAACAATGAAGTAATCAATGGTAAGAGTAAAGTAAGAGATATGACAGAAAAAATAGAGCAATAAAAATAGAAGAAATAGAAAAAACTAATGCAAAGGCTATGGAAAAGAAAAAATTACAAAAACAGTGAAAAAGAACAAGGTGGAATTCATCTCATCAGAGTTTAGTGCTGGCTGCTGGATTCTTCCTTTGGATAAGCTTCTGCTGTAGTCTGAATCAGGTGTTTTCCACCAGCCCTCAGCAGCCTGTTCAGAGCTAGCAGTGATCCACAGTTTGTTGTGATTCCTCCAGGCTTGGCTGTCCCCAGATGGGCCAAGCTACTCTGCACAGCTGGGTTTTAACAGCACTTGGTCCAAGGGTATGTCAGCAAATGGCGCAAGTCACCTATAGATCTACCTTTGTCTGCCTCTGCCTGCCAGTCTGCTGTCAACATTAGAATAGTTGTAGACCCAGCTGTTTCTGAGAAGGCTTCTGGTGGGATCAGGGGGATGGGACTACTGGATCTCCTGTGGTATGTGCCTTTCAAACTTCAGGGGAGATGATTGCTATATTCCCCCATCCTTGAGTCACTAGTCTGAGTCTGTTAAGGATTATTTCCCTGTACTCATCAGGATTGGACCCCAGTAGGCTATTGGGTGGGGCCTCCAGGGTCCAGGTTTTTGGTCTGCCAGAAACCAGGAGGGTGTTTCTATGGCTCTCCTGTGAGGGGCAAGCACCAGTCTGTTTCCTGGGAAAGAATATGGTATGGCTGCACCCTATAGCCAGTCTCTGACAGCCCCTGAGTCTGCGTATGCTGCTGCCTTCTCAGCAGGGGTTAAGGTGTAGGATGGGAGAAAAGAAAGAATGAAAGGAAAACAAAGCCCACACAAAGCAAAGCAAATAACTGAACAAACCACATAAAAGGAAAAAAAATAAAAAAGATGAAGGGTAGAGGGAGCAGGATTGCATAGGGAGGGTAGGGTGAGTGTTATCCCACAGGGTAAGGTAATTGCTTTTCCTCTGGGAGGATCCTGGTCTTCTCAAGCAAGACGGTTGCTGTGGAACCCAGGTATTTCCCAGCACAGAAAGTCCCACAGCCACTCCCTCACATAGCTCTACTGTGCCTCTCACACTAGACTCTCCTCATGAGACTGCAATCCACATTCCCTTTGCTGGGACCCAAGGCAAGTGGTTTCGAACATAAGTCCTGTGCTTTGGCCCCTTTAAGAATTAAGAAAGAAAAAAAAATAGTGCCTTTGTCTCCAACGGAGACAAACCCTTTGGCCTTTCACTGCTGTGTGCTATGTGGTCTCCTGATTCTGGCACTGGCACTGTGTTTGGGAGCCCAACTTGTGTTCCCTGCTTCTCTCCTTTTAAGGGGAAGCTCCCACAGCCACCCTGCCACCTGGGTACTCTGTCCTTATGAACAACTGGCCCTTTCAATGACCTCACTCTTCCTACCAGTCTTGGTGGATTTTTTTCCACATCTTTGGTTAAAAGCATGTTTTTAAGGTAGTCTTCCGTTTATTTCAGGTGTCTGGTCCTCTCTTTAGTTTTATTTTCAGTTTTGTTTTGGGAGGAGGTGTGAGACATGTACTCCTACTCCACCACCATGTTTTTCTCCTCGTTATTATAAAGTTTTAAAGCCACTTTGCTAATTGTATTTCTCTATACTTATTTACTTTAATTGTACTATGCATTTTATTTTATGCATTTAAAAGCATTACTCTGACACAGGGATCCATAGTACATAGCACAAGTAATAACTTGCTCTAAAGGAACATTCATCAAAAATATTAAATTATTTTCAAGGAACAAAATTTTCAAAACTTTTTTTAAAGGAAGGAACTAATATGAAGCAAGAACTCCTTAAATTTCATCGTTTCATCCATCTCTCTCCTTGGTCCATTGCACCAACAAACGGCACATGTGCAGTAAACATTCATAGAATGTAATGTTCCTTTTTTTTCTTGGGAAAATGAGCAAGCTGCTAAAAACACACGGAGTTTGGTTCCTGGGACATTTCCTGAAAGAACAGGTGGCTTCCGATGGAGGGTTGAGTGGAAGGGGAAGGAATATCTGCCTGGAGAAATCAGCCAAGGACAAGATCTTCCCTTGAAGAAGACATTCTGCATTTTGTCTGAAAACAACATTTGTCTTACGTAGAAAATCATGCCCATACTAACCTTTCTGTGTCCTCTCAACCACAGGTAATTACATTATGAATGAAATAATTTAATAATTTTATTTCCAGTTGACAAGCACTAAATTATATGTTAAGTCTGTTCACATCAGGAAAGAAATTTGTTGTAGTAACATCTGCTTGTATATACTGTTCTCAGAAAACCATTATACTATAATTCTTAATCTAGGTACAGAAATGGCCGGGTCTAAACATTTGACTAATATGTTTTGATTCTTCATATATATCAGAAAGGATTTAGAACTTCCACATGATTTGCTTGCTAAAACTGTCACAATGGGCTGGTCTTTTACTTTGCTGTTAGAAATTATTTTGCTTGGTTGGCCACTTCTTATTTTTATTAACACTGGGTAGAAGCTTTGAGAAATTAAATAATTGTCAAGGACAGTATGCAGAGCATAATGTTTAAAAACAGCAATGGGCAGAAATAACGTGTGGTTGCTCTCCTTACAGCTTATATTCTTACAAAACCAATGTCTGTAGTTAGTTCAGCAGACAGTATTTTTCGTGTCCCCAAGCACTTATCCTGGCTGATTCATCTCCCTGGAATGTCCCTCCCTGTTCCCATTTACTCTCTGCAATCTCAAAACCTACTGAGTCACCATTTTCTTAGCCTGATCCCCCTCCTCTCCTTCCAGATTGAGTTAACTGCCTGTCTGTACTGCTCAAGTCCTCTGCCTCCTTCTTGGCTCATAAACTGCTCTCACTTTCCCCTACTCAAACATTCTGATCCATTACTCAACATCATGTTCCCAGGGGTATCCAACCTTCCGGGTCTCTGCACCACGCTGGAAGAAGAAGAGTTGTCTTGAACCACACATTAAATACATTGCAACACGTAATCACACAAAAAAAATCTCATAATGTTTGAAGTAAACTTACGATTTTGTGTTGGGCCGCATTCACAGCCATCCTAAGCTGCATGCGGCCCATGGGCCACAAGCTGGACACCCCTGCTAGACTATGAATATCTTGAGACTGGAATTATGTCTTTGAGTTACAGGCAAATATTAGGCTCTCAAGATTTTTGTAGAATTAATTGGTTGAATAAATGAATGAAGTCAACAAATAAAAGAAGCCTAATGTGACAGATAACTGAAGGGCATATAAGGAAGAATGGAGAGGCAAATTGGCCCCAGGTAATCTCACTTCTAAGACATTGATAGAAGTGTGTGTGCTTACATGGGAATTGTGGTAGTACAGGGGAAAGGAGCTTTATACCTAACTATATTTACATACTTCCAGTGTAGCAAGTAAGAATGTCACTCTGCCATTTTTTGATGTATAGATGCTACATTTCTCTAAATCACAAAAAATCGTTCTGTACTTTCACCCACATGACTGGCAGAAAATTCAACCTCAGTCTTGTTTGGTGTGTTCTCTCCTATCCTCTAGGGGTTTATTCAAGGATATCCTGGTATTTGGAGTGCCATAGGCTGCAGAGCCCTATCAGCTACGCCATCTGCTATGACTCACCAGTTTTCAAAGTCACTGGTCAGGCAGTGCGTACTGGGAAGACCAGATATGGCCCTCATGGTGGTGCACTCCTCTACTACACACACGCCCACAGAGACCCTCAGGGCCTCAGAGTCTCCTGTGAGCTTGGAGGGAAGTGTGGAGCCTCTGATTTCTGATGGGCTTCCTGTAATCATTCCTGCCTGGCACTTCCCTGAGAGGGGGCCCAAACCCCAGGGCCTTTTGGAGACCTGCCTGGTGTCTGGGCACATGTCCCACTCCCAGCCTGAGGGAAAAAGCCTTCTTCCTTGATTAGGTAGCTTTGTGGCCACCACTCCAGAGCCCTAATTTCCACGGTCTCCTTTGGAGAACCCATTCCAGGGTAGTTTTTGTACTGAGTATCATGGGTGGGAAAAGAATCTAGAAATACCAGTTACTCCTTTCTTTACAACTCATTTTGTTACACAGGTCTGCAGAGATAACAGGAAGTTTTATCTCTGTCTTCCCAAAGCTGGCCCCACCCCCAATCCAAGGGCAGCCCTGAGTCTCCCCACAGTTCCAGCCCCTATTTCACTTTGCAGCATGGAAAAGCTCAAAGCGCAGTCTTGGCAGTTGTCCCATTTTTTTTTTTTTTTCATCCTGTTCATGACTCCAAAGAAAACATTCCTGACTCAAAAACAAGCTGGAGGTTTCTGTTGAGACCTCAAATATTTTCCCAGAGTCCATCATAAAAATAACAAGGTCATATCATTTTAAATGAGCTGCTCGAGATCTTGTGGCAAAAGCCTGCTATGGTTTTGTTTATCATACAGGGACCCTCAAGTCTGCTTCTAAATAAAATATTTTCCTCCAAATAAAGCAGCCTTCCATCTGCCGATCCAAATCTCAACAAGAAGCAGCATTTGTTAACATAAAGCTCCAAACAAATATTTATATACACTTACGATTGTTTTTCCAACTTGCATAATTTTGGCAGTCATGATTCATGTTAACACTGTCACTGAAAACTCCGCATTAATGTTTTCTTCAAAATATTTTACTTTGGTAGTGTAGATGTCCACTCTATTGCCACATATTGGGCAAGCATGGTCATAAATGCATTGTACTGAAACTTGGCTGCATTTTGAAAACTGTAGAAAATCCATGAGAGGAGTTTGGGGAAGAGATATTTTAGTGACCTAATCCCATAATATTTTTGTTCTCTTACAAGTAGTAGTAATTAGGCCCCACTTATAAATAACAAAACTAAAAATCTGCCCTATTCTATGAGTAAGATTTCACTTTAAAATAAATATATTCTGAAAGCATAAATAAATAACATTGAAGACAAAAAATGCTTACCTTGTGAATATTCACATACTTCCCTTCACTGCCCATTATGAATAATTCTGCTAGAACCATCTTGGTTTGTGAGCATTTGTGTCGTAAGAAAACTAGAGACAAACCCTGGCCAGGTGGCTCCATCAGTTAATGCATTGTCCCGTGCACCAAAAGGTTGCAGGTCTGATCCTTCGTCGGGGCACATATCTAAGTTTTGGGTTTGATACCCAGTTCTGGGGCATGCAGGAGGCAACCAATTGATGTTTCTCTCCTCTCTCTAAAATCAATAAAAACATATCCTTAGGTGAGGATTAAAAAAAAGTAGAGACAATGCTGGAGTGTGTTTGCTTTGCATTAGTATAGGCTGAATTTTACTTCTGGAGGAGAAACTGCTAATGGTGTAACTCACACAGAGGTGTCCAACCTGCGGCCCACAGGCCACATGCAGCCGAGGATGGCTGTGAATGCAGTTCAACACAAAATTGTAATTTACTTAAAATGTTATGAGCTTTTTTGTGATTACGTGTTGCAATGTATTTAATGTGTGGCCCAAGACAACTCTTCTTGTTCCAGTTTGGCCCAGGGATGCCAAAATGTTGGACACCCATGTAAAGAAAGACAAGAGCCAAACAAGTCTTAGGAAATTTTTACTGGGGGCTGGGAATGAGTAGGTGGCTGAAATGATAGTCCTCAGGGCTATCTGTAGGGCAGGCTGTTGTTCCAAAGTCAAGTTTTGGGGACTCAACTTGAAATGTTGCTATGGGCTGTGTATTATTTCCCTTGACAGACTCCAGTAAGTTTTTAAATATTAAGTTTTTTAAAGTTAATTTTTGAATAGATTGCACATTCACAGGGTTCAACATTTTAAATGTTCTTTCAGGTTTATTGGGAAAAGTCTCCCTAACACTCCAGATCCCAACCCCCCAGTTCTCATTCCTACAGGTCACCAATATTACCAATTGCTTGTCCATATTCCAGAGGTATTTTATGCACATGAACACAGATAGACGTCTGTATTGTATATTCCCCCCTCTTTGTATTTTTATACAAGTTGTAACACACTACACAAATTCTTCTGCACACTGTTTTACTGTCTTTACAATATCTGGATGTTTCATTTTATTAGATAAAGAGATTCCTTATTCTCTTTTTGCAAATGCAGAGTATTCCATGATAGCAATGTACAAATATTTTGTGTACAAATATTTTTAATGTACAAATGTACATTTTCAATGTACAAATTTTTTTAGCTAAATCTACCTTTTTGGCAGTTTCCAATCATTTGCCGTTATATACACGACCCTGTGAGTTATCCTCCTCTTAACATATTTTCTGTTCTGCACTCCTTCAGAGGTCTGGTGAAACCTTTGAATTTCTTCTTCCCATAATATCTTCAAGTATATAAAGTAAAACTCTTAGGGTTAAAAAGAAACCAATTATGCGAAAACATAGTTACCAAAATATATATGTGCTTATTTATTAATAAGTTAAATGACAAAATCTAACAGTGGGTCTAATAACTACTGCAATTTCAAGGTATGAATGAACATAAAATCACATTTCAATGTATCTGCAATAACTGAAATATTACATAAAAAATTTATTTTTATCGGTAACAAAGACATAGGTTGATACTGCCATGGTTTCCTGCTTATGGAAATGATAAATTTTAGTTAGAGTTTAGTACAAACAAAAACACAAGTTTTTCCCTATACAAGTTAATGAATCCCCTAATTTTCTGGTGCAGCCCTTGTTAAGAAACCCTACCTTGTATACATATAATTTCCTAAGCGTTCCAGTATACTTGTATGTATTTGTATTAGTTTTGAATTAGCAAGTGCTAATACATTTCTAATTGAATGCATACTGTCAAACTGGCAGAAATATAGTGATTCTACCAGTATCAACTGAGGATGTGTTAGCAAGCATTTTAAACTTTGCAAACCTGAGAGATGAAAAATAGTATCTTGGCATAGTTTTATTTTGCATTTGTCTTATTAAAATCAAACTTGAGCATCCTTTCAAATCTTTGAGGGTCATTTTCTGTGTGTTCCTGCCCTTCGCTTCTTCTCATATTCATGTGTGGGCAGGTGTGTTGTGTGCTGCGGATGCCAAGGTACGGCAGTTGCAAAGTCCGCTGGAAACAGCGCCCTCTGCAGCTGGCAACATCGACACCCTGGAAGTTGGTCCCAGTGAAGATTTCAGTTTCTATACACTGAGTTTTTACCTCAGACTACTGTTTCTTCAAATCATTTGAATAAACCAATACAGAATCTGGAATCCCTAGAGCACTAGCCTTATTTAGGTAAGAATATTTTCTAAGACAAAGTCTGAAAGAATTCACAAGAAATTGATAACTGTAGTTATCTCTGGTAGGGAAAGTGGCATGGAAAGAGTGTGAAAATTTTTTTCTTTGACTTTTTCAACTCCACATTTATGTATTATTTGTGTGTCATAAAGAAATTTTAAAAATGAATACACATGATAAAAATTTAATTAATACAGAGAGGTATAGATAATACAGTAAAATAATTCTTTTTTTTACAACCTTCTCCGAACATAGGAATTTTTTGAAAAAAAATTACTGAAGATGCCTGCTGGAACCCATATTTTGTTTTTAGAATAACTTTTTCTACTAACAGAACCAGAGCTCCTTGGAAGAATAACTGATTCCAGGTCCAGGGCGTAGGAAATGTATGGGATGAGCTGGGCACATCTTGTTATTCCAAGGGTCAAGGAAGTTACCAAAGATGACTAAGGCCATGACAAAAGGACTCAGGATCCAACTCGAAAAGGCTCCCACTGACAAGAGAGAGCATCTTGAGCATCAGTAAGGATAATAATCTCAATGGCCAAAAGCACACTATGGACTCCGGAAGTTCATAATGTTAAGTAAAATGAAAGTTCGTTGTTCATACTGGGAGGGTAATAGGGAACCAACTCATTCTTTTGAACAGCGATGAAGCAAGAGAAGAAATCTCATGTTTATCCTAACTTTCTTATTCAAACTGTGCCTTTGGGCCACAAATAATAGACTAGGGGGAAGTTTTCTCTTTAAAAAGTAGTTCACCCAATAAATGAAGATTTAATGGTGGAGTACACCATTTTGTAAGCTCTTTTATTGACCATAGTTGCAAATTAAACAGCTATTTTTTATAAATTATTTTATTGTTCTTCAAATACAGTTGTCTGCATTTACCCCCAATCACTCCCTCCCCACCCCAGCCATCCCTACCTCCCTCCCCTGTTTCCGCCCCCCAACCTTGGTTTTCTCCATGTGTCCTTTATAGTTGTTCCTGAATGTAAGTTCTAATAAATTACTTAATAGGTATTGATTACCAACAGCTATGAGCATCACCAAAAGTGGAACAATCAGACCTTAGCCCTCAAATGAAAAAAACACAATCCCATGTAAAAAACATTGCCTTGCCCCCTCAAAAACTGTAGTACTTAATTTAAAAGACTTGAATCTAATAAAGTCCCTAGGTCCAACTACTGTTTATAGGAAATACAGATGAGCATGTTAAACAATACAGGTTTGCAGATGATGAGAAACTTCTTCAACAAAGAATTTGAAAAGGAAAAAATAAAAAAAGTGGAGGGGAACCTTCAGCAACATGTCAACCAATCATAACATGCACACCTTATTTAGATTTTTTTCCCATGTTTTTATCTTTATTATATTTTTCCATTGCCATTTAGTCCCCATATAACCTCCATCTCCCAGCAATCACCACACTGTTGTCCATGTCCATGAGTCCTTTCTCCTTTTTGCTCCATCCCTCCATCCCCTAACCTCACTCCCCCACCCCCATGATCTGTCATCTGTTCTCCATCTATGAGTCTGTCTCTGTTTTCCTTGTTAGTTCAGTTTGTTCATTAGATTCCACATATGAGTGACATCATATGGTATTTGTATTTCTCTGACTGGCTTATTTCACTTAGCATATTTTCTAGGTCCATCCATACTGTTGCAAAGGATAAAATTTTCTTCTTTTTCATGCCCCAGTAGAATTCCGTTGTGCAAATGTCCTATAGTAGTTTTATCCACTCATCTATTGATAGACATGGGCTGCTTCCATATCTTGGCGATTGTAAATAACACTGCAATGAACATAGGGGTGCTTATGTTTTTTTCAAATAAATGTTTTGGGTTCCTTTGGATATATTCCCAGAAGTAGAGTTGCTGGGTCAAAGGCAGATCCATTTTTAATTTTTTGAGTCATCTCCGTACTGCTTTCCACAGTGGCTGCACCAGTCTGCATTCCCACCAACAGTGCAAAAGGGTTCCCCTTTCTCCACATCCTTGCCAGCACTTGTTGTTTGTAATTATTGATGATAGCCATTCTGACAGGTGTGAGATGGTATCTCACTGTGTTTTTTATTTGCACTTCTCTGAAAATTAGTGATGTTGAACATCTTTTCATATGTCTATTGGCCATCTGTATGTCCTCTTTGGAAGAAGTGTCTGCTCAGGTCCTCTGCCCATTTTTTTAATTGGATTGTTTGGTTTTTTGGTGCTGAGTTTTGTAAGTACTTTATAAATGTTGGATATTAACCCCTTATCAGATGTATTGGCAAATATGTTCTCCCATTCTGTGGGTTGTCTTTTTATTTTGTTGATGATTTCCTTTGCTGTGCAAAAACTTTTTAGTTTGATGAAGCCCCATGTGTTTATTTTTTCTTTTGTTTCCATGCCTGGGAAGATATAACTGATAAAAAAATTTCTGTGAGCAATGTCCGAGATTTTGCTGCCTATGTTTTTTTCTAGGATTTTTATTGTTTCAGGCCTAACATTTAAGTCTTTGATGGTGTAAGAAGGTGGTTTAGTTTAATTTTTCTGCACATATCTGTCCAGTTTTCCAAACTGGACAGATATGTGCAGTTGGGAAATTAATCATTGAATAAACTATCCTTAGCCCATTTATGTGCTTGCTTTTCCTCTGTTGAATATTAATTGACTGTAAAAGTGTGGGTTTATTTCTGGCCTCTTTATTCTGTTCCATTGATGTATGAGTCTGTTTTTATGCCAGTACCATGCTGTTTTGATTACTATGGCCTTATACTATAGTTTGATACTATAATGTAATACTATAATGGTTATGTGATTCCTCCAACTTTGTTCTTTCTCAGGATTGCTCTTGCTATGTGGGGCCTTTTGTGGTTCCATATAAATTTTTGAAATATTTGTTCTAGTTCTGTGAATTACATCATTGGAATCTTGATAGGAATTGCATTGAAACTATATATTGCTTTGGGTAGCATGGATATTTTAATGATGTTAATTCTTCCTATCCATGGAAGAATTATCCATGGAAGGTATATGCTTCCACCTATTTGTATCTTCTTCCGTTTCTTCCTTCAATGTCTTATAATTTTCCGAGTACAGGTATTTTACATTCTTGGTTAGATTTATCCCTAGGTATTTTCTTCCTTTTGTAGCAATTGTGAATGGGATTGTTTTCTTAATTTCCCTTTCTGTTAGTTTGTTATTGGTATATAAAATGCAACTGATTTCTGGATATTAATTTTCTATCCTTCTAATTTGCTGAGAGCATTTATTAGTTCCAGCAGTTTCTTGGTGGAATCTTTGGGGTTCTCTAAGTACAGTATCATGTCATCTGCAAATGAGAGTTTTACTTCTTCCTTTCCAATTTGGATGCCTTTTATTTCTTCTTCTTATCTCATTGCTGTGGCTAGAACTTCCAGTACTATGTTGAATAAAAGAAGTAAAAGTGGAGATCCCTGTCTTGTTCCCAATCTTAAGAGAAATGCCTGTAGGTTTTGCCCATTGAGTATGATACTGGCAGTTGAGTGTCATATATGGCCTTCATTATGTTTAGATATGTTCCCTCTATTTCCATTTTTCTGATCATAAATGGGTGCTGGATTTTATCAAAAAGTTTTTTTGCATCTATTGATATGATCATGTGGTTTTTATCCTTCCTTTTATTTATGTGGTGAATCACATTTATTGATTTGCAAATGTTGTACCATCCTTTCACTCCTGGAATAAATACCAATTAATCATGGTGTATGATCTTTTTGATACATTGCTGTATTTGGTTTGCTAATAGTTTGTTGAGGGTTTTAGCATCTATGTTTATCCATGATATTGGCCTATAATTTTCTTTCTTTGAAGTGTCTTTATCTGATTTTGGAGTTAAGATAATGCTGGCCTCATAAAATGAGTTTGGGAGCCTTCCTTCCTCTTGAATTTTATGAAATAGTTTGAGAAGGAGAAGAGTTAATTCTTCTTGGAGTGTTTGGTAAAATTCAACTGTGAAGCCATCTGGTTCAGGGCTTTTGTTGTTTGGGAGTTTTTTGATTACTGCCTCAATTTCATTAGGTATAATCTGTCCATTCAGATTCTCTGATACTTCCTGATTTATTTTTGGAACACTGTATGTTCTAGGAATTTATCCATTCTGTCCAAGTTGTCCAGTTTATTGGCATATAATTGTTCATAATAATTTATTATAATCCTTTTAATTGCTTTGGTGTCAGTTGTTATTTCTCCTCTTTCATTTCTGATTTTATTTATTTGAGCCCTTTCAATTTTTTTCTTGATGAGTCTGGTTAAAGGTTTGTCAATCTTGTTTATTTTTTCAAAGAACCAACTCGGATTCATTGACATTTCATATCATTTTTTTTAGACTCTATTTCATTTGTTTCTGTTCTGATGTTAATTATTTCCTTCCTTCTATTCACTTTGGGCCTTGTTTGTCATTCTTTTTCAAGTTCCTTTAAGTGTAAAGTTAGATTTTTTTTGTATTTGAGCCTTTTCTTGTTTTTTGAGATAGGCCTGAAATGCTATGAATTTCTCTCTTAGAGGATAGCTTTCCCAATGTCCCACAGATTTTGGATTGTTGTGTACGCATTTTCATTTGTTTCAAGGTATCTTTTGATTTCTTTTTTGATCTCATTGTTGTACCATTCATTGTTTAATAACATGTTATTTAGCTTCCATGCCTTTGTGTGTTTTTCAGTGTTCTTCCTGTGATTGACTTCTAATTTCATAGCATTGTGGTCAGAGAAGATGATTTCAATCTTCTTAAATTTATTGAGACTTGTTTTATGTCTAACATGTGGTCTATCCTAGAAAACATTTCATGTGCACATGAAAAGTGTGTATATTCTGCTGTTTTGAGGTGAAATGCTCTGAATATATCAATTAAATCCATTTGATGTAGTGTCTTGTTTAAGGCCACTGTCTCCTTGTTGATTTTCTGTCTAGAAGATCTACCCACTGAAGTCAAAGGGGTGTTAAAATCCCCAACTATGACTGTACTTCTGTCGTTCTCCCATTTTATGTCTATCAGGATTTACTTTACATATTTAGGTGCTCCTATGTTGGGTGTGCAAATATTTACTAGGGTAACATCTTCTTGTTGGATTGTTCCCTTTATCATTATGTAGTGTCCTTCTTTGTGTCTAACGATAGCCTTGGTTTTAAAGCCTAGTTTGTCAGATATAAATACTGTTACCTCACCTTCTTTTTCATTTGCATGAAATATCTTTTCCCAACTCTTTACTTTTAGTCTGTGTGTATCTTTCTACTTGAGATGTGTCTCCTGAAGGCAGCATATATATGGGTCTTGTTTTCTCATCCATTAAGCTACCCTCTGTCTTTTGGTCAGAACATTTAAGCCATTTACCTTTAAGGTGATTATTGATAGATACATATGCAGTACCATCTTATTGTTAAACTGTTTTCCTCTTTTATTTTCCTGTCTCTTTTTCTTCTTCTTCTTAAACCAAGTCCTTTAACATTTGTTGCAGTACTGCTGCTAGGCTTGGAGATTCCCAGGCAAAGACAAGCTGTAAATCTAATCTGGTTGCTCCTAGTGCCCAGCCTGGAGCTCACTGAGGCCAGCTGTTGCTTGTTTGATAGGATTTAGAAAGTTGTGAAGCATGAGCCAAGATCAGCCATTCATATGGAAAAGCATCTTGGGTGGGCCTGTAAATTGGGTAGGGTAGAGTCTCTGGGAATCTCCAAGGTGGGTCAAACAGTGTTAGCCAGGTTGATGGAGCCTCAAATCTGGCACCAGCCTGCTGATTCTGTGGCTCTGCAGGGGGATGGCTCAGAAAAGGGGCAATGGCCTCTGCTTGCCCCAATGCCAGACACTTCAGCCTCTCCCAGTATGCCACTGGTGCCTTTCAAGCTGCCACCCTGGTACTGGAGCTTAGACTCATTCAGATGGAATCAGTCTAAGTAGGTGAGACCATGTGTGCATTCTTTAAGAGGGACTGCATGGGGCTCCAGAAGTTTTTTCCACTGACCCAATCCCCACTGGTTTTTGCATCCAGAATTGTGGGGACTTATCTTCCTGGCTCTGGAACCCTGGGCTGAGGAGTGTGGTGTAAGGCTGGGGCTCCTCGCTCTCAAGATATCCCTCCCAAATTTTTATGCACCACATGTGACTGAGAGACCAGCCTGTTCTGTGTCTGGCCCCTCCTACCAGTCTTGATGAATGTGGTTTCTTTAATTGTCAGACTTCCATTCAGCTTGATTTCTGACAGTTCTGAATGATGGTTGCTGTATGTTTTGGTTGTAATTTTGATGTGGTTGTGCAAAAAGAGGCACGCCATGTCTGTCTACATCGCCATCTTGACTGGAAGCCCATCAGATCTTGATTCAAACATACAAACTGTACAAACAAAGCAAAACAACTTTTATAACATTTATAAGACAACTGAAAACTTGAACATTGGAATCATACTTGATGTTATTAAGGCATTGTTGTTGCTGATTTATAACACTTTACAAAATATCATGGTAAAATACCATTCCCTTACAGATACATACTGAAAAATTACAGATAAAGTATT
Source organism: Macrotus californicus (assembly GCA_007922815.1). NCBI lineage: Eukaryota > Metazoa > Chordata > Mammalia > Chiroptera > Phyllostomidae > Macrotus > Macrotus californicus. The sequence continues at coordinate 27,580 of VMDR010006496.1, read as the reverse complement.
ATAATGTCTGAAATATGCTTCAAATAATATGGATGAGAGGGAGTAGCTGAGGTATTGATGTAGCAAGATTGGTGGTGGATAATCATTGGAGCTGGGTGAGAGGATGTGGGGAGGCTAACATATTATTCTAATTTTGTGCATGCTTAAAAATTTTAAATAAACAAAATCATTTTTTTCTAAATAAGGACAACATGGCATGAAGAGCAGATAAGAAATGTCTAGTTTTTCTTAGGTTTTATTGCTGCATCATTTTTTTAAATCAGAATTTTAACATTTATATCTTTTTTGGATCAGAAACACCATCTGTATTCCATAAGAAGGAATGGCTATGGGGCCAGGGCACCTAGTGTTCAGGAGATAGGCTGATGGGTTTGGAGAAGGTGCTGAAGATCAGCTTACCTGGGAAATAGACTAGGTGGAGATTAGCTTGCAGGTAGTTTCATAGGGAGTGTTCTTAGGATATCACCTTTAAGGTGAGGGGAGTGAAAAGCAGTACTGGGCAACAAGAGAAGATGAACTATGATGCAATTATAGCAGGGACCTCTGCTGATCCCATGAGGAGTTCTGGAGCCAGGATGGCCCTCCCAAGTTGTCCCAGTTGAAGCAAAGAAGCTAAGTCTATTTCTTTTCGTTAGTCGTTAGAAGAGGTTGCCCTCAGGAAGGGCCATACCTTGTGCGAGGCAGCCTCTTCCATGGTTGAGAGAAATTCCCAGAGCCAGCCTCAGCTGTGGATGCGTCACTCTCCCAGCACACTCTCAGGGATTGGGGAATGAGGGTCTTAGGCCTGAAGGGGATCTGGGCAGTGCCTCAGAGTCCACTACATGTCATCACGCCAACTTTACTGCACACCATCCAGGGGTTAGTGCTCCTAGGTGAGCAACAGTTAAGAATCAATACCAAAAGGGCAAGTATTTACATTAACTTCCTGACAACATTCTAAATATATCAAGTGATAAAAGGTTTTATAAACTTCACACTCTTTATACCTATACCTACTTTGAGTATCCTGCATAACAGTGGTCCCCAAGTCCGTTGGGGGTTCTCAAATCGGCAATAGTGCTCTCTGAACTATTTCCATGATAATTTTAAAGGCGAAATATAACATTGATATTTTTATTCTTTTCATTTTGAAATAACTTCAAATTTACTAAAAAGTTGCAAGAATAGTGCCGAATGCTTCTATGTATCTTTCAGCTAGATTCATCAGTTGTTAATATTTTGCCATATTTATTTCATCATTTCCTTATATAACTATCATACAATGATTAAAATCAAGAAATGAAGTAATTATACAATGTTATTATCTAATCTACCAATTTTCAACCAGTGTGCCATGGCAGGCACACTGGTGTGCCACAAGAACTTTAAAAACATGCAACACCTGACTATTTGATCACGGGCTCTGTCCTCTTTTCCCTTAAATTGTCAAATAAAGAAATCACAACAGCCAACACAACAATAGCTGTCCTGTATGAATGAATCAAAATCATACCTATTTTTGACCAGATCAGCAAAAATATATATTTTTCATGTGCTGCAGAATTTTAGTAATTAGTTTACATGTACCACGAGAAGATAAAGGTTCAAAATTGGTGATCTAAGCCATAGCCCATATTAAAATTTCACCAATCAAAAATAAATAAACAAATAAAAATTTCACCGATCATTCCAATAATGTCCTTAATAGCAATGTTTTTCCTTAAAGTCCAGGATCCAAGATCATACCTTGTATTTAGTTGAGATGTATCCTTAGATTCTTTCAATCAAGCCTATTTTCTCAGCCTATCCTTACTGTCATCATCTTGACACATTTAAAGATTGCTGGTATCTTTGGCAGGAATACTATAGAAGTGACTATATTCATTTTCTATACTATGCAATAAATTACCAAAAATTTAGCAGCTTAAAACAACACACATTTATTACCTCACAGTTTCTGGGGGTCAGGACTTTGGGGACAGTGTAACTGAGTGCTCTCTGAGGCTATAATCAATGTGTAATTAAGAGTTGGGTTCTCATCTCAGGACTCTACTGGGGAAGGAACTGCTTCTAAATTCACTCAGCTGTTGTCAGGATTTATTTCCTTGTGGTTGTAGAACTTATGCTTCTTCAAGGTCAACAAGGAAAGCAAGACTCTGGAGTGAGTCTGCTAGCAAGACAGAGACTTATAAAAGGAAAGATAATCACAGAATGACATCCATCACCTTTGCCTTATTCTATTGCTTGGAAAGAAGTTGCAGGTCCTGCTCATGCTCATGATGAGGAGGTTATTAAAGGACACAAATACCAGGAGGTGGGATTATGGGGAGCCATGTTAAAGTCCTCTTCTTTACATCCTATCAGATGGTTCACGATATTCATTAGTCTCACTACTTGTGATGTTAACTTGGGTCACTTGGTTAAAGGTGGTGTCTACCAGTCTTCTCCAGTTACTCTTTTCCTCTTTATACATAGTAAGAATTTGTAGGGAGATATATACCTTGAGACAAGGTCATTATTGCATCCTCATCAAACTTTTAATTAATAGCTCCATGAACTTGTGAATTCCTAATTATTCAGCCAATTATAATCCATTATTGATGCTCAGATTATTCCAGATATGGCCTGTTAAAGACCTTTAAAGCTGACCCCTGTGTCCTTTTAACAGGGCACTATTCTTGCAACTTTTCAATAAATTTGAAATTATCCAATCACAGAGGTTTCCCCTCCTCACTTTCTCCCACCCCTGCAATCTATCACCAGTGAGTTTCATATAACCCCCCTGACATCTTCCCCTTTGATTTTGATGTACAAAATCAATCTGTTGAGACTGTGGTTCCCAGCAATTGTCATCAGTTTGGTTCAAATAAACTCGCAAAAATGTTTACAGGTTTGGACATTTCTTAACATTGACAGAGGTAATATGCTGTAGTCATTGAGAAGGGGGCTCTGGATCCAAATTACCTGAATTCTCATCCTGGCCACCATGGACAAACTGTGAAGCTTTGGGAGAGTCACTTATAATTTAATCACCTGTGTGATGATACTATAATAGTGCCTACCTCAAAAGGTGGTTGTGAGAATTTAGAGAGATTTACAGGTAAACTTCGTAGACTCATGCCTGGCACACAGTAATTGCTCAGTAAATATTTGTTTGAATGAACGAGCCTCATGTTGGTTAGAAATGCCGACAAAACAATGAAAATCAGGGGAAAACTCTTTTCAGAAAATAAACAAACATGAATTTGTCAGAGACTTTTATCCTCTTGTAGGAATATTTTTTAAGAATTTCCTTCAATAATCTAAAATTGTCTTTAATATACTGTAATATACTGTAAGCTAAAGCCAGCCCTGTGAAATGTCACATATGTGATTCAAGAAAAAAATTCTTTCCACTTGTTTATGTTCATGTTCTTTCTTCTTCATTAAAAAAAACAAAAACACAACAAAAGTCAGAAGAAAACCCACAGAAGCCTGGTGTCAAATCTAAATGTGACTCTGTGTCTGAGACTCTGATTCCTAAAAACATCAAGTCATCACAGAAGACACCAAGACCATTGAGAGGAGAGGAAATCAGAAAAGGAAGTCAAGAAGGAAAAGGCTCCGCAATCATTCTCCCTGATGTTCTCTTGAGGGGGTGTGAGAGCTTCCAGGACCCGCATCTGCAGTGAAGATGCGAGGTAGAGAAGGGGACCAATCCCAAGCTTGTTTCTAATAATATCTTTTCAACAACTGCCATCTCTACACGAAATTCCTGATTTAATTATTCACAGGGACAGCAACTCTAAAGGGGCTCACCAGAAAGCTTATTTGTCTCCGATTGGGCAAGGGATGAATGCATTAGAAATATTCTAGATAATTTTTAGGTTTCAAATGGGTATTTTAGTCCCTTTGAATTCTTGCTCAAGTTATCCTCTCCTTCTGAGTCTGGAAAAGTAATTTCCGAATCACTGTGAAGGCATTATTGAAAATCCTGATTCTGTAGAATCCTTCAGTCAGTTGAAACAGGGCGGGCTAATGGTTTAACTTAAAAATGGAATGGATTTCCCATCAGGGTTCCCATAGTACAAGACTCTGTTTGTGTAACCTAACACAATGAGGTGGCTGTCACTAGACGATTCAGCAGGTTAAAATCTCAATTCCCGTTCTGGGAGGAAATCGGAGATATGTGTTTATGTTAGATGGTAGGATAGCGCTTACTCAGACTACAGTTCTCTCCCATCAATGTCAGGCGGACATTATGAACAGGAAAGTAAAAAGTAAGGTCAATTGTCCACCTTGGTCAGAACCAAGCTTTGTAGTCAAACTCATGTTTGTCACGTTTCCTTGGTCTCTCTGTCTATCTGTCCCCCTCCCTCTCTCTCTCACATACACACCCCAAATCTCAACTGCTCCACAGCTATAATGGACCTTGGTAAAATTCCCCAGGGCAAAATCAACAGTCACCTGTGTGTTCAGCTCATTCAGTATCAGTGGGAAATTTGCCACGTTGGAGTTTGACTGACAGCCACACAAACCAGTTTGACTGAGAGTGGTGAGACCATGAGGTCTAGGTGGAGCATTAACTCACCAGCTTGGAATGATAACTTGGAGAATGCTCACATGGCCTTTTATGTACGCTACAGTTTAAGTCTCCCAGAGTGCTGAAGTCATAGAAATGACTAAACAAATGTACAGCAGGAAGATTTTTTATGCAGAACTTAACCGCCAAAGAAAAGCTCCTTTCATCAGAGGTCCCTAGAAAGTAGTATTCAAAAATCAGCTCTGAGCCAACTGCACTCACTTCTCATCATTGTGTGATCTTCAGTTCCCATAGAAGCCCCACTGCGCTGAATTTTAAACTGCATGAAAGCAGGAAGGGGAGAGGTCTACCCCAGCCTTTCTGGGGAAAAAAAAGGTAAATATATATTTTTTATGTAAGAACAAAGACCAGGTGGGGAAATCCTTTTACACATTTGACCGGGGTAAAGAAAATGAAAATAGACTTTATTATTTCTCATACTGAATTTAGGAAAAATTAATTGCTACTTTCAACTTTTAATTGTGCCTATATCTTGATTGTTGACAGTTCTATTTTTCTACAGTAAAACCAAGTTTATTGAATATTGGACATAGCTTTAGTACTGGGCTTCCACCGGAGTTCTGACCATTGAACCCATATTGATGGAAAGTGTTGTCATTTGAAAACACCACATTAACTTTAAACTAATTTATTTAACCCCAATGATTAATGTCTTAAAATTATATTATTCACAAATGCCAAATAAAAAGTGCTTAAATCTGGTCAACATTTTTCACTGGAGGGAGTGTTGTGAAGTACTATAAACAAGCCAGCATGTGAAGAGCATGAGTTTCTGAGTCAGTGAGACCTGAGGAGAAGGGATCCAGGGTGTATGACTCACCAGCCTTGTGGCTTTATCCTGCATGCTTAACCTGTAATTATCTGTTTTCCTACCTGGAAACAGCTCCACGCAGGAGAGCTATAAAATTCAAATGCAACAGGGAAGGGACTGACACGTGTCTGTTCTGCACACTGTTTAATTGTCCCTCCCTCCTCCCCCTAAATGTACAGAAATGAGATGACAGTTTTTGTCATCTTTCCCAAAGGCAACTGGGATCTGGAGAAGTAAAAGAGAACCACAAGGAGAATCACCTGGTTGACCAGGTTCAAAATACACAACAGATGAATTCATCACTTTTAATTTTTTAGGGTTTCTTTTTGTTTTAAATTAATCTGTGGCTTTTCTTCCGAAGTGAAATTAACCACTTTGGACCTTAGTGGCCTCATTTATGGGACTAGAGAGTTGGACCACCTGCATCAGTGGATTTTAATTCTGGTTGTGCATAAAGTTACTTAGGGAGCTTTCTCAAAGTACAGATTCCTGGCCCCACATTCAGAGAGACTCTGTTTCCCTTGGGCTGTGTCAGTGTGTGTGGTTTTAGAAACCCACGGGCCATTTCTTGTTGGAGGCTCAGGTAGTCTTCGGAGCCCTCCAACATCTCACATGCCAGGTTCTGGTATAAAACCCGAGGAAATGATACTCATACTAGAAAACAAGAGTCATTTTCCCTTAAAATATTCATGTGTTGCTCATCAGCTTACCCATCCCTTTAAAAAGCAAGCCAACCCTTTTGAGCAGCAGGTCCCTGGGAAAGGAAAGCCAGACCCCACTGTGCACTTCAGCCCATGGAGCAGGCATTCTGGGGGCTGCCTCGTCTGACACTGGCAAAGAGGCCTGGGAGGTGCCCTGGCTTGAGGAGGGAGATTTTGAACTAAAACTGCCAAGTGGGAATGAGGGTAAGGATAAGTTATGGTTTAATCTTGGGCCAAAAAGCTTATTTTTAACCCAAGAACAAGTTGAGCTGTGATCTAAAAGGGAGAGGAAAGCCAGGAGGCTGTGAGTAAGATGGCTCACCACTGCTGCTGCCTTTGCTGCCCTTTTCCTGTGGCCGAAGGCCGTAAGTTGGCTCCACATACAGGACGGCTCCTGGCTTCTCCACCTCTTCCTACCCTCACCTTTACCTGAGAAGGACGGCTCCTCCATCTACTTGGGTGCAGAGATGGCCCCCAGCAGCTGTGTCTATTCCCACCCCCTCCCCACAGGAGTGGGTACCTGTCCCAGTCTTGCCCAGTGCAACTCCTTTCCTCCAGCATCTGGGGTTGGGATGGACTGTTTTTGAACAGAGAAAATGGTAGACTTGGGACTTATCAGCAGCCATATTCTTTTGTGTAGACTGTGAAAGACAGAAAACGAGTCTGCATTAAAAAGAGTGAAGTTATGGATAGAGGTCAAAGGTGCGAGACGGAGACTGAGGAGGACGGAATTGGCTCCCCTTGTCCACGAGTCCCATCTGAACCCTTGCCTCTGGTGTTCAGAATTAATGCCCCTTTGACTAAGGTACTGAAACTGGCTTCTGTCAGTTTTAATCAAAACAGCTCTAATGAGTATAGTTAATGTGTGTGAATCACTCTATTGTTCATGTTCAAATAAGTGAGAAACTAATGTTTTCCCAATGAGGAAGACAAAATACTTGCGAAAGAAAGCAACCAGGAAGTTGATCTGAGATCAGATACTCCTTTTAGAATCCCCAAACCACATAGAATCACAGACATTTGTTCTTAAAGGTAACTCACTTCCACTGCTCACTAGCTACAATATATAGAAGAGAGTCTTTTAACCCTGTGTGCTTAACTACAAAATAGCCATAAAGATTCTGTGAAGGGGTAGGAATTGAACCATTCCCTCTGTTGGGGGCTTCTTCCAACGTTAAAACCTACATTTATATGGCACTTGATAATAATAAAATGAGTTTCCCTGGAATTATTCTTGCAACCACATTCTGCACATCACATGATAGAAAAGCTAACCGTAAGAAGCACAAACCAGCTGCTCATGTGAGTGATAGGTAAGACTGAAAACTTTCAAACTGAAATGTCAGTTTTGCCTAACTTTTCATAAGACATTTTGGTTTTGCTTAAAAGCAAATAACCTAAGAAATGAACACACTCAACACCCCCTATGTATTTGAACAAGATTTAGCAAATATTTATTCAGAACCAACTAAATATCTGACACTATGCTAGCTATTGTGCCCTCAAAGATAACCTGCCCTCCGGGAACTTAGCGCAGTTGGGTGGCTGATGAGGATACACATTAGGGCATCATGGTCTGGTTGGTGCTGGGTGGGGTATGTTCAACGACAAAGTGGGAGTTATAGGCAGATTTTGGGGGCAGGCAGCTGTGCACTGGTAGGTGTCATGGAAAAACTGATGAGTTCAGTCAAGGGAGCATAGCCGGGGTGGGGGTGGTCTGGGGCAGGAAGGAAGAACAGGGCCTTTCTGGCAGTGAGACAGCATATCTAACACGTGGGGTTAAACCAGGGTGCAGTCCTGTAATGAAATAAAAGCCATTCTTTCCAAAGGTATTCATGGATTGAGGCTGATTCAGAGAGAATGAGGAAGATAAAAGTGAGCTTTTAGTACAACTGTGAAAACTCCAGTATTTAAAAATTAGTCACAAAAGATAAGAAAAGGATTCCGTGCATATTGAAGCAGTGGAATCCCAGAGAAGTAGATATAATGAGTTATAAATGGAGTAGAGACGTCTTACCTGGGAGACTGGGTTGATGAAAATAGTAAGTAATAATAAGTAACATTATTGAGGGACTGCTAAATGCCAGGTGCTTCATGCTTTATAGATGTTGACTCACTTCACACATCACACCCCTGTGAGGTAGGTTTCCTGTCAGGAAGCCTTCTCCCTCCCTTGCTTATTCCCCTTTCCTGCACTTCTCACCACCTAATACACAAAGGACTTTATTTATTTACTAGTACTTTTTATTTGCCACTCTCTTTCTGCTAGAATGGACTCTCCTTAAGGTCAGGGATATGTGTTTGCTTTGTCTGTTTCCCCACACTTAGAAAATATAGTAGGAGCTCATTAAATATTGGTGAATCAATGAGTGACATGAACTGAGGTACAGAACAGTTTATAACTTGCCCCAAACCAAACAGCCAGGGAGTGGCAGGACCTCAGAGCAATGGTGTGAACAGCTAAGAGAGCCTTTAGTGAGATGGTGATCTCAGAGAGAAGAATAAAAGAACTAAGGGTGGAGACACTGGAACATCAGCCTAGTAGAATAGGCTTTAAAAAATCACTGACCCATTTATTCATTCAGCTATTCAGCAAATATTTACTGAGCACCTACTATATGCTAGGCATTGTTTCAGGCACTGGGGAAATCGTGGTGGACGAAGCAGAAATCATCAGGCACTCAGAGGGGAGTGAATGGGAGACAGGCACTAGGAAATGAATGAAGACACAGAATAATTTCAGGGGTGATATATTCTGGGATGATATTAGAACAGGGTGATATGATAAAGAGTAACTGGATGGGGTGCATCATTGGATGGGGTCCTTGGAGAGGACCTCTTTGAGGTGACGATTAAGCGTATTCCTGCAGCGTGAAGCTTTAGGAGAAAATAAAGCTCAGAACAAAGAAGACAGGGAGGCAGAGGTAGGGGACGGATCTGGAGTGGGGGTTGGTGAATGGACAGAACGCCAGAAAGTGTTGATGGAAATGGCAGCTCTGCATGGGAAACTGAGGGTTCACAGCCAGGAGAACGTCCACAGTGATCTGTCGGGCAAAGTCTGGCTAGGACCAGAGCCAAGTAGTTAAAGAAATTTTCCAGAAAACTGGAGCCCAAACCAGAAAAGACCCTGTTTTAGTTGACCAGCTGAGGGGTAGAAGCAGAAAGGGCCACATGGAACAACAGAATGGTGGGCAAAAGGCAGGGACCTTTCTATTACAAGAGAATTCAGATCAAGCTTGAAAGGGCCTTGCACTGAATTGCGACATGTCCCCCACAATTCATGCAGGGATTGTATGTCTGGCTAGAGCTGATACCTCCCTGTGCTGTGGACCAGGCCAGTGATCCCCAAACCCAGCAAACAAACGAGATCCCCACTCATTGTGTTGAGGATGAGACCAGGAACCTGCATCTGTGATACAAGCGCTCTCCTGTCAAGCCACACTTTGAGAAATGTGGAAAAAGAGCCACCACTAGGCTCCAGGAAGCCCGTGAACCTCTAGGGATGGAATGAGAAGGGTGTGTGTTTGCATATGTGTACATTTCTTTTCCTGGGGAGGAGGTCCGTGTCATTACAAGGTTCTCACAACTTAAGAACCACTGACCTAGTCCTGCCCCTTGGCTTACAGAGTTGGAAACAGAGTCCCAGGAACGTGACTGGCCCGCTCCATACAACAGGAAGACTGCAAAGATGGGCTGTCTCTTCAGACTTTCTCTTTTCAAGCCTCCCATTCTCTTCTCTCTCCCCTGCTGACTGTAAGGGCGATGGAGAGAAGCAGGAAGGGGGTTAAGTACCTGGGGGCAAAATCATCAAAGGATCTGGCTCCAGGTGGGATAGATCAGTAGAGTGGAGAGTTAGGATGAGGATGCCTAAACAAAGGACCCAGTCACTCACCTGTACTGCCACCCCAGGCCCTGACACCTGTGGAATCTTGCCTCCAGGAGGACTTCCAGCCAGTACAGAGGGCATCTGTTCCCTGTTGTTGGATGCATGGTGGTGATGGAGCGGTGCACTTGTGCAGATCTGCCTCCCTACACCTGAGCAGGTGGGCGGTGCCTGGTTTACCCACCTGCATTCAGTTCCCATTCATCTGTGTCCTCCAGCCAGTCCAAGATCATGACCTCACCCTTGCTAGTATGTTCAGGTCACACTTCCTTGTGGGTCCTCCTCCTAGTCTGGACCCCACGTCACTCACCCCAGCTGGCTCCTCACATTTAGTATGTGTTCTGCCCTCTAGTTTAGGACCAAATTTTTCAGACTCTGGCCTCAGCTTCTGGATTCACCAGCCCTGCTCCCTTTACTTTTTTGAACTAAAAACTTACCATCTTGGCCTTTGGCATCTTTTCTGTCCTTGATGTTCTGCCCTGATGACAAAGAACTTCCAGCCCTGGCCCCAGTGGGCCACCCAGCAGGCTGGTGCAACCTGCTATTCCAGGGCTGAACAGACTCAGAGTCTGACTTCCCCCGCAAGATAACCACACCAGAAAATTGCTCTGACACCCTTTCCCTGCCTGTACATGCGAGACTGTGACACCCCATCTCGCAGCCTGGCTGAGGAGACCACAGTCCACTCTGCCCCCATCAGTGACAGTGACCCTCCCAGTCACTCCAGGTTCTCTCAACCTTGTGTCCCCACTTGGCTTGCCAAGTCCTTTTCCATTCCTTTCCTTTTTTTCTTCCTCTTCTTTCCACCCTTCCTCCACATTCTAGACCTTCGTTGGCCCTCCCTGGTATGGCTTTGCCTGACAGCCACACTGAGGAGTAAAGAGTTGCCTGACCTCTTTGTGTTGACTGATGCCATCTTTATTTGGTGCCTGGTTTGTCTCGGAGGCAGCTGTCCAAGAAGGCTGGACAGTCAGCGCAGCCTGCAGAGTATGCTGTAGGCAGAAGAAAGAAGGCTGCTCTGTAATTTTCCCAACAGCTTCCTCAAATCCGTGGGCGACGGCTTGGACACCTTGCCATTAATAGACAAGGAAACTCAGAGCTCAGGAGCCTAGCCCGGGGTCTCGAATTACATCAATGCAGAGGTGGAAGCGCATCCAGAGCTCTCAGGCTGAAAGCTGCCCAGACAGCTGCGTGGAGCAGGGTCACAGCCCACTGTCTTTTAAAACCTCAAGCAGAGTAGTCACAGTGCGGACACTTACACTTGACAGTCACTGGTAAATGGTACCAGACTTTCCTGTTGATTCTTTATCCTGAAAGGAGTTGCAGAGTTAATCCTTGTTGAGGATTAATCATTTTCTGTCCTGCTTATGACTGTTTCTCATGTCCTTCCTGCCCCTGGTTTCACTTCTCCTAGGATTTCATTTGAAGGGCGGGACATTCCTCCTACCTCCCCCAACCCCTACTGGAGCCTGCAGTCAGGACCAATGAAAACAAAGTATCTCATCCACCCGGTGACTAAGAACTCAGAGTATTTAAGAGGTTGCAGGAATGGGCTGAAAATTGGCTTTTGCTTTCTGTGCCGACAGACACACTCACTTGATTTGGACCATCACGAAGCTCCAGAGTGAAAAGGGAAGAAATAAACCCCCAGACTCCCTGCCACCATGTGCTACGGCAAATGTGCACGATGCATCGGATGTTCTCTGGTGGGGCTCGCCGTTCTCTGCATTGTAGCTAACATTTTGCTTTACTTTCCCAATGGGGAAATAAAGTATGCCTCTGAAAACCACCTCAGCAAGTTCGTATGGTTCTTTTCTGGCATCATAGGAGGGGGCTTGCTGGTAAGTCGTTTAAAATTATTACAACCTTAAAAATTCTCTCCTGTCAAATGTGATGCTTTCTTGTGTTTTCATGGGAAGTTTTCTATAATGCATAATTCCAAATCCATTGATTTTTTGTTCATTCTTCTTTTGAAAGTAGATTATACAAGAGTTGAGATAAGTACAGGGTACTAATTTTACTGGATGTTGTTTTGCAAAATCCTCTTTCGACTAAAAGAACTACCTTTTTGCTAAACTCTCTGACGTTACAACTAGAAACAGCTTTTAAATCAGATTTCAGAGACTGGAGTTTCTAGTCCTGAAGCCGCAGTCATGGAACGTTTTTGCTCTGGGGAGCTGGGAGGAAAAGGGCTGGTTGTCTGTCTAAGTCAACAGAATTTGGGATCTAAAACCCCTGCTGTTTGTTCTCAGGCATCTGTGACAGAAAAAAAATATTAATTGTGAGTGCATAGCTATTTAGAATGACTTATAAAATTGTCTTCTTTATGTAATCCTGGGGTGTGGTGTCTAGGAAAAATCCTCCAGTGAGCAGCAGATCTGTGTGTGTCCGAAGCTAGTAGTGGAATGTGTTGTTTTTTCCAACGTTTATTTTTAATTGAAGTGAGAGGAATTTGTCTGCCAGTTTCGGAGCTGAAAATATTAGCCTCAACCACAGCCTGGAAAGAATGTGCACAAACCGGAGTTTGCTACTTCACAATGCTGGGATTGAGGATTTTGAAGAGCAGTTTTATGGAATTACTAGTACTGAACAAAATAGTTTTCTTAAATAAAGGGTGTTAAAACATTTAAACTTTGATACACTAATTACGGTTTGATAAATCTGCTTTGAATTTAAACATTACTATCATGTTAATGCAATCATGTGTCCTTAGTATTGCACTTGTTAAAGCTTCTTTTGATCTCAAAGTATTTCATACTTACTTTATTTAAAAAGCTTTATCATAGAGCTACCACCATCCAATTGTGTCTGAAAAAAAAGCAGCACACTTATTATACAGAACTTTCATCGATCCCATTTTACAAAAGGAGGTTTCAGTTATTCTTTTAAAGAGTGTTGGTATCTTCTATGTGTTACAATGAAAGACAGATTTAAAGACAAGGTTTAATAGGTCGAAAACAGCATCGGCAACTGGGACTCTGTTAGGAGCTCTGGTGGAATAATCACATTCAAAGGTTAGTATTTTAGCCCTCCCAAACCACACCCTCACCCTAAAGAATGTTTTGACACATTGCATGAAAACAAGAAGATACTACATTAAAAGGTTTTTTTCCTCTTCACCATTTCACGTTATTTGAGATACTTGATCGATTTAACCCAAAGCCAGCCAACAATGTCAGAAGCAAATATATTTTATCGAAGACACTTAGCCTGGCCCTTGTGAGCCTGGGGAAAGACAATGACTCGGTGTACCTGTTTTCTCGCCAGATCCTCGTGCCAGCGTTCGTCTTCATCGGGCTGGAGCACGAAGACTGCTGCGGCTGCTGCGGCAGCGAAAACTGTGGCAAGAGATGCGCGGTGGGTCCTTCTGCTCTGGCGGCAAAAATGGTTTCTGCGTCGTCGCTGGGACACTCTGTGGCTCACTCTCGGTGTTTTTGTTCCCCTTAGATGCTGTCTTCTGTGCTGGCGGCTCTCATCGGAATCGCAGGATCTGGCTACTGCGTCATCGTGGCAGCCCTGGGCTTAGCAGAAGGACCAGTATGTCTCGATTCCAACAACCACTGGAACTATACCTTTTCCGAAACCCAAGGACAGTGAGTAATCGTTCTGTAACAGACCACACATTCTTACCTTCCACATGTGTATAGGGGCAAACTCATCACATGAAAAACGCATCGTTCATACATTCATCCATCCACTCAGCTAGGTTTGTTGGCACTGACTCAGACATGAGTTAGGGTGCTGAGGATTGATGCTCAGTCCCTGACCTGGAGAAGCTCTAAGACTTTTAAATAATACACTGACTCAGTCCTCATGATAACCCTACAAGGGTGACTGTCACTATTGCTCTCATTTTGAAGATGAGGAAACATAGACACAGAGATGAAGTAATTACCCAAAGTCACATTGCGAGGACATGCAGTCAGAGTGTGATCCCAAGCAGCCTGGGTATAGAGTTTGTGTTTATGTATTGTATGCACACTATTTCAGAGCAGCTGCCAACTTTACTATTTTATAAAAAATATTATGGAGTCCTTACATAGATGGAAACTATGTGAATTCAACCAAAGCCTAGGGAAATCGTAGTAACCCCCAACACACCCATGCTCACATATAACATAATAACTATGGAAATTGCACCCTTACTTAAAGTGATAAGGCTATAGAAGATAGATCTTATTCACAATTTGAACATCGGGATAATTTAAGATGTTCCATTGTTTTATGTTGATAGTTATTTCTTCTCTGTTTTTGAGAAAAGAACAAGAAACAGCTGATAGAAACAGACTGTTATAACTGTAATTATAACAAATGAATGACATCTTTTTTAATTTTGAAAGGTATAGTTATGAGATACAGAGTAAAAATAACATGAGTAATGAATTTTAATTGCCTTCATATTATGAAGAATGTCCCCCGTGAATTGTATAGCATAGAGTAAGGTCATAAGGTCAAGTATGGAATTAGATAAACCTAAGTTTGATCGCAGCTCTGCATTTAGTCTCTAAGTTGGCAGGAAAAAGTGAACTGAGCTGTCTGCACTTCAGTTTCTTCATCTGTAAAATAAAACCACTGGCAATAATCAATGAAGTACCATAGGTAAACTATTTGTCACAGAAGCTGACACACTGTGAGCACTACCACTATGATACCACTGTTAGTATCTCCTGCCTTACAATAAATACAGCCCAATGTTAGCCTTTGGAGGAAAATTAGCGCTTGTGGGAGTATAAAATTTTGGTGTTCAAAAATTGTGATTTTTTTGTTTGGTACATACTGAATGTGCCAGGAGAAATGGGTTATTCATGTATGCACAGGCATACAAAACTACTGCAGAAACTTAGCTCTCAAAAATAAAGTTATGACTAACATAGCTGGAATGCAAGGGGTGGTGAGAGCTGTCACTGAACGTTTTTTTATGGTTGTTTGATTACACCCCCTCCCATGATGCACCTCAGCTTCTGCAGGAAATCTTCTACTTCACCGTCTCCAGGAATTGCAATAAGGAGAATAACTAATGGTCACCAGCCAATGATTGGTTGCTCAATAGTCAAATGGGCCCAGAGAATTTTTTTACATTGTGTCCTGAAATTACAGGTTTTTGTTTCAGTGACCTGTAGAAAGGCAGGGCCAGAAGGACATAATTTTTTGTAAAAAACAGATGAAATTTCTGATTGCCTCAATGAGCCATTCCAAAGTTAGGTGTCTAATTCCCAGCCCCTGTGTCTTGCTGTGTTAGGAAGAAGTGATAAGGAAAGAATCATACCAGACCTCTTTGTGGAGTTAAGTCAATCCTAGATTTTCCCACAAGATTAAACCTTAGTTCATTAAGGATTAAAATACTCTGATGTAGCAAAAGTCAAAATTCAAGGAAAGGAATGAGAGAATTTTTCAGACTGTAAGACTATCCAGTTATTTGGAAAATCTCCTAAGATATAGATATAGATATAGATATAGATATAGATATAGATATAGATATATTTATTCATTCAGGTATGACCTTAGCATTATTTCCTAACATTTCTCGTAGTGACTTTGGATTGTGATGTAACATTCGATTACTTTAAAAATGTGTTGAGAACTTACTATGTGCCAGATACTGGTCTAGAGGCTGGATATACAATGATAAAAGGTCTAGTTTCTACCTTCATGAAGCTCAGACTTGTGGAAAAGCTACATCAGTAGGTTCTCCCTGGCCTACCTTAGATGACTGTCCTCTGTGGCTCTTTCCCATGTGGTTTACTGGATTAGTATACTTGTTGCATTAAGATTGCCTGTTGCCTGTGCTCTAAGCTGTGCTTCTCCAGGACAGAGCCCCTGCTGTGTTCACTATTATATCCCCAGCCCTGGCTCAATGTCTCACTCACACTAAGTATTCAATACTTTCTGTTGAATTTTATATTTATCACTGCAACAAAATCTGGGCTAAATTATCGTTTTGAGGAATGACATGGATTGGAAGAATTTGAGATAGGCCTTTGAATTAATTCATTCATTTTTTCTCTGAATAAAAAACCCCACAAAAAGTAGCTTATGAGACATCTCATCAGACGTGGTTATATGTCAGAAGTTTCCCTTCTTATCCACAGATACCTTCTAGATAAAGCCACATGGTCCCAGTGCATCGAACCTAAGCATGCTGTGGAATGGAATGTCTCTTTGTTTTCTATCCTCTTGGCACTTGGTGGAATTGAATTCATCTTGTGTCTCGTTCAAGTAATAAACGGAATGCTTGGAGGCATATGTGGCTACTGCTGTACTCACCATCAGGTAAGAACATGTGTGAAAAGGTCATAGCATGTCCCTCATGTGTTCTAGTACCATAATGCATCATTGTTTTCACCACAGAGAAAAAGGCAAAATCAAATATTGCTCACCTTATCAGCATTTATTCCTACATTGTCTTTGTGGCAAAGCATTACAACATTCAGTTTTGCTCTTAATAATAAGTTTCCTTGAATGTCACAGTCACTGAGTTACCTTGGTTCTTCGTAGTTGGCTCTGTGAATATAGGAAAATGCCACCCACCCACAGATAAAGTGTCCTATTCAGGAGCTAACCCACTGCCCCTTTCGCTGCCTTTGCTCTGGCTGCAGACCCAAAGAAATGTCCTCTCTTTGCTTCTCTCATGTTCCCAACTGATTCTGACAAATAATAGCCAACATTCATTGTAGCAGGCATTGTGCTAAACCCGTATTTCAGATGAGACTGTGACTCAGAGGTTAAGCAATATGTCTAAAGTCACCTAGTCAGGCAGGAAGTAACAGGCTTCAAACCCTGGGTCATTTTATTCCACAGCACCTGTTCTTAACCTGTATGCAATACTCACTATTCTGTTGATTTTTTTATAATTCCTTCCTAATAAGGAGTCACAGAAAGCCCAAACAACTAAGCATAGAAAATCACTAGTAGCCTTTCTATAGCCTTTCATTGTGAAAGAAAACCAGGAAGCACTTGTTTCCTGGTGATATGATTTTGAAGAGAAATATGTATTTGTTATAGTAGTGGGAAAAGCCCTTGTTTCTATAACCTCCTCAGAAATCATATATTATTGAATTGATGGAAGTTCAGCTTGGGTCCAAATTTGGCAGGGGATGGGGGGCGTTGTTTTATGTCTTATTCTGTAAAACAGGATTAGGTAAACAAAAATTTATTTAATTGACATTTTCCTAACCATTTATTTTTCTGGTTCAAGGTCTTTTAACTCTTAAAACAAGACAAAACCCAATGAACACTAAAAGCCCATTGTTACCATAAAAAACTTTGCTGTAAATAAAAGGAAACTTTCTATAATTTTTGAGGAGAAATTAAAATAAAAATCTAGTTTTCCTTATCAGGCAAATACAGCAATATTAATAATTTCTTTGGGAGCTCGCCAAATTCCCACGAAAACAAAAGAGTGGGAAACCTTTAACATGGAGTTGTTTTCCCGGCAACATGGTTTGGGAGAGGCAGGGAATAATCCTCTCAGGATTACTAGTTTGACCTCTCTTTAGCTTTGAGCTTCATCTAAGACAAAGTTTAAATTTGGCAAGTCCCCACTGGACTTCAGCTCTCATGCATTCTGGGGACAGGAATAATATGTCAGTGACCAAAGTCACTGTAGTGGTTTAGCAGAGTGACACTTTCCCCTGGGAGGGAGTAAATAGTCCCACTGGGTTTACCATCTGAATCACAGTAGGCTTCTTTCCAAACACTGCACAGCAGATCTGTTTACCTTTGTTACAAGACAAAAGTGACTTTCAAAGGGCAAGGTTCTCAGCGTAGATGAGTCGAGTTTGAAACTCGGTAGCATTTAATTGGAAAGGTTACCCACATGAGCCCACTCCTGTGTGCAAGTCCCATGGCATTATCTCTGAAATCCTGGAGATGAAAAACCTGCCCCAAACACGCTCAAAGCCAACGCAGCACGGCCCCTTTCTGCAGCTTTTACTCAGAGAGGACAACGGGTCTGTCTGGTTTGTTTAGGAAACATTTTGGGGGCATTGTCTAATCTCTCAGTGTTGTTGGCCAAAGCTCTGCTGAGGTTGAGATCAGTCTGCTTTATGTTTGCTTAAAACAGGAGTTTAAAAGGCTGAAATGACACCGGAGTTTGTCTTGCCAGATCGTAACCTTATGCATATTTCATTTTCTTTACAGCAATATGACTGTTAAAAGAACCACTCCAAGACAGAACCACAATCTTCATTTCATTGTAATTTATATATTTTACTTGTATTAATTTGTAAAACTTTGTATTAGTGTATCATATTTCTTATATTCTACTTTTATAAGTGTGCGTAGAGACTGGCATCTTCATGTGATGTGTGTTTGCACGTAGCAAACAAACACTTTCTTTTAAGGAATGAGAAAATAAAATGTGCACTGGAGGTAATTTACAGATTGAGTGACGGTCCTCAGCATATCCGAGATAAACTTTGTGTTGAAGTAATATTTTTGAGAAACATTACAAAGATAAATATCACATCGCAATCATTGTTGAATATATGTGCTAATGTTTATTCAATGAATGATTTCTAGTTGCTTTTTTTTTAAGCCCATGAAGGAGAAAGTCCAACAACTTGAAAAGATGTCTTTTCACTGTTTATATGGTGTTTCCCGTTCATATACCTGCAGATCTCTAACATAGGCCTCTTGGAACTGTTCTGGTTTCTGGGAGAGGTAGTTCCTCGCTCAAGGCAGGGACTGACTGATGATGCTCCAAGCCAACTGAACGAGTCGAAACATGCAATGCTGCTAGTTGCTGCAAGCATTACCAGGCCCTAAATTTTCCTAATATGTGGAAAGCTTTTTGTTCTTCAAAGACAAGTACTGAGGGTCATGTATTTAAGAAGAGAAAGGCCTGGATAATTGGACAGGAAGAAAGGTGGGAAACGGAATACAGCAGTGGATTAGCATCATAAGAAAATGGGGGAAGAGGGAGCTGGGGTAAGAGGACCACAAGGAAATACCCCAAACTTGCTTGATTAAATACAACCAAATAAAGTATTCTCTACCATTTTTTTCTTGTTTAGTTTCATTGTCCTTCGTTTAAAGTTTCTCCTTTTTTCTTCCCTCCTTTTCCCCCAGTCTACAGATTGTGAAACCCCTATTGCCAGGGGCTTTGTTTGCTGGCTCTTTATCCCACTTTTCTCCCTCTTCTCCTACCTTATTCTGGTATCCAGGCATTGTCATGGTTATGCCATCTCTTGGGGTTCTCGCCCCAGTTAGGTGACCTTCCTTTCTGTAGGGTGCTGCAGGCATCAGGCTCCTGAAGGGAAGGAGCAGCAGACATTTTTCTCTCGATATTTTATGTCATTTGTATAGAGTTAGGCTCTTTGAAGTGACAGGACCCCCTGATCTATTTATTGGGAATTGTTGTTCTTCTTTCAATATTGTCTGATGTGATAGCAAAGCTGTAATGACCGCTGTCACAAGAAGGTATCTTAAGACCGACAAATGAAGCAGAATAGAATGTAACAGAATTTGTGACAGGGCAATTTACTGACAGGAAATTAAGTTTGAGTCAAAGCAGAACAGATGACCTAACAATTCTGCACAGACCACTCTGTGAAGCAGACTCCGGCAACCGTACTTTTTAAAATAGTGTAGCAGGTACTAGTAATTGACAAGACAGAGGGACAAAGAAAGCAGTAGCACCAGGGGCCATGCCTCCCAGTAGTCTGGCAATAAATTATTTTTTATAATTGATACTATCACCAGTTTGATATTTATCTCTAGTTGTCATGCCTTCCTAACAAAAATATTTATGGCTACATTTTAAGATACACAGATGATCATCAACTAGAAATCTTTGACATGCTTGCCAAGAACAGTGAGTAAGGTTGGTCAGAGGTCACAGCCTGAAACAAAAAATGAAATGAGCCCTGACCAGATGGCTCGGTTGGTTGGAGCATTGTCCCTTACACCAAAAGGTTGCAGGTCTGATTCCCAGTCAGGGCACATACCTAGGTTGCCCAGGTCGATTGCCGGTCACGAAGCATAAGAGAAGCAACTGATTGATGGTTCTCTCTCTCTCCCTTTCTCTCTTTCTAAAATGAATAAATATACACTCAGGTGAGGATTTAAAAAAATGAAATAATATCCAGGGCACTGAGATGGAGTTGGTTTTGTTCACATCTACGTCTACACAGGTGTTTATTTGCTTAGGCCACAGATAACAGTTAATAAAGAAGCTTCACTGGCTGTTAGACAGCAGGGCTCCTGCTGCCTGCGAGGCCCCCAGCAGTGGTCTCCTGATTGAAGGGCTCTATCTTTTTTGTGCCTTGGTCCCTCTGGCAGTCTGATGAAGCCTACAGACTGCTTTGAAGGATATTGTTTAAAAGTGAATACAAGAAAGTACATAAGAGTACAAAGTAAATCAATGTATTGAAATATTTTATCAAAATATTTTTGAAAATTATAATATAGTTATCATGATGACCAGCTCCATCACATCAATATCTGTGGAAAGGAAAATAGTGATTGCATGTGATCTAGCAGTGGTCTAATGAGTGGGTCTAAGAACTACCATACTTTTAAAACACAATTCCAACTGAAATGAAATTCCGAGATACCTGCAAGAATTGGAATGTGATATGAAGAGAACATGTAATTTTGTATTGTTGATCAAAGCATGATCAGTGTTGCTGCCACCATTCTGAATTGTTGCATGCAACCATGATGAAGGAAATACTCAATGTTCATTAGAGGTTAATAAAAATAATGGCCTTTTTTTTTCCCATCCAAGTTTATACTTTTTCTCACAGGAATCTATCCATGGGTCTCTTGGGAGTTCTTAGACCAGGTAAAGTACCTATGCAATAGAGGATCCAAAAAAGAGGCATAATGATCAGGTATAATCATTTTATTTTCCTAAATGTATCCTCAGAGGAAATGGCAATAATAATTATTCACCATGTCAGTTATGGTACTTAGCTTCTACACATATTATTTTACTGAAATCTTTCAACAGCCCTAGAAGATGGTTCCTGTCTCCATTTTATAGTCAAAGCTCAGAGAGGCTAAGAAGTCTGCCCAAGGCCATGTCTTTCGCAAGTGATAAAACTGATCCTGTTCCAGGTCTGACTGAAGGCCCAGGCTTTTCAGCTCCTCTGGTGGTGCCGCTACCTCTGCCGCCTGGCCCAGGTGCTGGGATTCTTTCCTCTTCCAGTACACACTCAGCCTCTCCACTTGCCTGAGGGGACTTTGACAAGCCTCTGTGGCACTCAGTCACCCCTGTCCCAGAGCCCCAGTTGGAGTGATTCACTCTTCCCTGTAAATTCTTTAGTAATAGTGCCATTGCCCAGAGGAAATAGCTTGTCCACGTTAAAGGCTATCTTAGTGGGGGTTTTTTTTATTTGTGGCTTACACTCTGAATCTGTAATATTCTAAACCCCTCAATTTGGCTGGAAATTCCCTCAGGGATAGTAAAACAGCTTATTATCTCCTGGCAGCATAAAACTAGTAAAAATGCAGTAGAATCTGAATCACTTGAATAGTACACATGGCCTCCAGATTAGGCACTTAAATCTAAGGGTCATAGGGAATAGTAACCAAATTTACCATCGTGACCAAATTTACAATAACTGCCTGCATAAAGGAAGTCTCTTGAACTGAAATCTAAAAACGTTGATGAGATAGTACCTTCATTACAATTTGTTTCTTAGCTGTGTATGAGAAGACTTGGATTACGTTCCCTCTGATGCTTACTCTCTGTGGGAACAGGTATGGAATTTGATGTAACTTTTTAGAAAAACAATAATCTATAAAGTCTACATATCTTTTAATATAGTATTTTTACTTTTAGAAATTCTTTTAAAGAGAATCATCAAGGATATTCAGTTTCTAGGAATAATATTGGGAGTATTGTTTATACCAAGAACCTAAAAGTCCAACAAGGAACCAGTTTGATAAAATGTTGTCCGCACAATAAAATTATATTTATATTTAATATGTATAAACTAAATGTAATTTTAATCAGATTCTGGGTGATTTTGGTCTTGGTTTGCTTATCTATACTTATTAAAGTTTCAACAATAAACACATTACTTTTGGAAAGAATATAAAAATGACAAAAGAAAGATTTAGCTCTAAAATCATTCAGGGAGCAGTCCACAGCTTTTAAAGGAAGTGCCCCAAATGAATGAGAAACCATTGTTCTTATTGGCGAACAGAGGACTCATTCCACAGTCAACAGTGAAGAGCAAACGTGCCTGCAGTTAGGTGGAGGGCGGGGCCCCGTGGGGCAGGAAGTCACCACAGGCTAAAAACATTATTGTCAGGAGGTCATTATCCCCACTCTGTGTTGGGAAATGTAAGTTCATGGTATCTACTTAGTTTAGCTATTAAACGAGATTTCTGAAAATATCAACTACCTCATCTGTTTTTCTTTTTAAAAATGAAAGTAACGAAATTCCTTTAATTTAAGCATTAGCCTTTTATCAAGGCTTTTTGCACCTGAATTTTTATCATTTTACATTTCTGAAATGAAGGGAGGGTTAACAACAGCGTGGGTTTACAGGACTTGGCCCAGCCTTGTGTGTGAGGATGATCCAATGTGTTTTAACAAGTACAGAAACTGAGTCACCTACCCTAGGCTAGTACACAGTGTTCCTCCTTCCCTTTTAACATGAAATATCTGTGTGTGTGAACGTAGATACTTATTTTAATTACTGCAGTTAAAGAAGATTGCTAAGCCTTTCTGGAGGTGAATTTCATGTTAACTCCTGCAATCAATCAATTCTCTCTCTCTCTCTCTGTCTCTCTTTCACACACAATTGTAAAGAACTGTACACAGCAATTGTAAAGAACTATTACTACATAAGACAATTTGGGTGAAGTCTATAAATAATGAGAATTAAAACCATCTGCACTGTCCCTTCCCACAATTTTGACAGAATTCTAAATGTAATAATCTCAACTAATGTAGCTAAATCCTTAAAAGAGAGAAAGGGGTGGTGAGTCTCCTTATGAAACATTTCACATATTGTTGTTGTTTTTTTTTAATAGGAGCAATACTATAATAGTTCCCCAAGAGGGGCAATGCCAAGGGTTCTAGATGTACAATTTGCATCCTGCCAGAAGGAAGATTCTATGTCAAGTATGCCATTTGCTAATTTGCACCACACCCTTCTCTGTCACATGTGTACAAATATCACTGATTCATGTGCAGGGTTCCCATGCAACAGCCACTCACGTCTCAGCTGAAGACAATGCCTAGAAGGGTCTGAAAACAAAACCAAGGTAGCCAAGTTGGGATTTCTTCAATGACCTAACTATGTTGTTTAAGGCAAGCCCTTGACTAAAAGCAAGGTAAGCCCTGGTTCTGAAACTACAGTCAGCTCTTTTTTTATTTAAAGATTTTATTTATTTATTTTTAGAGAGAGGGGAAGGGAAAGAAAAAGAGAGGGAGAGAAACATCAATGTGTGGTTGCCTCTCATGCACCCCCTACTGGGGACCTGGCCCACAACCCAGCCATGTGCCCTGACTGGGAATCGAACCAGTGACCCTTTGGTTCTCAGGCCAGTGTTCAATCCACAGAGCTACACTAGCCAGGGCTACAGTCAGTTCTTCTGATAATCTCTGACACCCATTAAATTTTTAACTTTAAATTTTTTTAAAACTTTTATTTAAATCACTATTTACCTCAATAACATGTGTACAAAGATGTACAGCTCAGTAAATTTGACCTGTTTATATCCATGTAATCTTCATCTAGATCAGGATGTAGGACATTTCTAGCACCCAGAAAACTTTCATCCTCTCCCAGCAATATGCACCTCACCACTATACACACTCTGGGTAAAGATGGTTCTGATTTCTATCACCATTGATTTGTTTTGCCTGTTCTTGAACTTTATATAAATTGATTCATAAAGCTCTCTTTTATGTCTGTTTTTTCTCAATAAACATTATTCTGGCTCCCAAAATATCACCAGAACAATCTGTTCATAAGACAAAGCTGGGTATTGCTTACTGTCATCAAGGAGGATGCCACCTTGAAAGAGCTGTGGTAGTATGTCACAGGGGGAAGGAACAAGTTGAACTTGAGATTTTGATTCTGGTTTAAGGTGTGAGTTTCGATGTGAAAGCTTGAATAGGATTGGTGAGGATTATGATATCATTTCACGTTGGTGGGAACATCAAGGCAAGGATTTTGAGGAGAGAAGTTCAAAGGCTCTTGAGATGTCAACTGTTGATGTTCTCTATTGAAGGAATGATGGGTCTTTCAGGAACTTCCTATAGTGAACAATAAAGTTATTTGCCTAGGCAAAAGTATTCTGCAATAGCAAAGCTATACTAACGAAGATTATGGAATAACAAAAGTGTGATAATGTAGGCCGGAAGCTGTGGGGCAGTTTATGGTTTCAGTCTTCAGTGTCCAAGCTGGATGTGGGAGTGGGTGGTTTCAGTGCAATATTTTTGAGATCCATCTGTGTTGTCTCACGTAATCATAGTTTGACCCTTTTCTTTGCTGTATAGTATTCTGTTGTTGAAATTTATTATTTTATTAGTGGATATCTTGGCTTCCAGTTTTTACATCTTAGGAAATATGTGCTATGGTCATTTTTGTAGGGTTGTTTTTTGTTTTGTTTTGTTTGTGGTGCATATAAGAGCTGACTGGTGTTGGTTTGTTTGTTTTTGCCTTGTTAAGGAATCAAACTGCCAACAGAGATTCTTTTTTTGTGCTTTAGTTGGCATCCCAGGGGGCTCAAAGTTTTCCCTTGGCCTCTAACCTAAAAGGCGTGACTCATTTCTTCCAGTCCCAAAGACCGTTAATTACTTACTGGTTTAGTATTTCTGGATTGCCCATTGCGTGTCCTGCACGTAATGAGGTGCTTAGGACACAGCTGTGAATGAGATTTTTCAAGCTCCATGAGGCAGAGTCCTTGACTTTGTTGCTCAGTATGACATCTCCAGTTTCCAGAACAGTGTCTGGCATGCAATAGGTGCTCAATGATCAGACGTCGACAAACTATTGTCCTGCACCAAATTTGGTCTGTTGCTTGTTTCTGTAAATTAAGTTTCATAGAACATATCTATTCTTATTGTTTACGTATTGTCTGTGGTTGCTTTCCTGCTACAATGGCAGAATCGAGGAGCTGTGACAATGAGCATATGTCCTACAAGGCCTTGAATATTTTTTATCTGGCCCTTTACAGAAAGTTTTATGATTTCTAGTCTAACTGGCCATTTGTCTAGCTAATAATTGATACTTCTATTACAGTGGAAGAGGAGAAGAATGGGTATTTGTGTTATTTTTTTAAATTGTTATAAAAATTTCAATGTATTTTTCAGAAGTAGATAGGGAAATAAATGAACCTAATGTACCTACTATCCAGCTAGAGATAGGGATGTTCAGGGATATATTAGTTTCCTAGGGATGCCTTAACAAAGCATCACGAACTGGGTAGCTGAGAACAGCAGAAACTTATTGTCTCACAGTTTTGGAGACCAGAAGTCTGATATCAAGGTGTCAACAGGGCCATGAAGTGCTCCAGGGAAAGATCTGCTCCAGGCCTCTCTCCTAGTTTCTGACTACCTCAGGCATTCCTTGGCTTGTGAAAGACCATCTTTTCCCTGTGTCTCCTCACATTGGCTTATTTCTTGGCATATCTGTCCCTGTACCCAAATTTCCCTTTTTTATAAGAATACCAAGTCATAATACATTAGGGCCCAGCCTAATGACCTCATTTTAACTTGATTATCTCTGTAAAGACTGTGTTTCCAAATAAGACCACATTCAGAGGTACTGGGTACTGGGATTTCAACATATCCTTTTTTCGAGGGGACACAATTCAACCTGTACAGCATAAGAGATAGTAGTCTCTGTCTGAGACTTCATCAGCATCTTCTAAACTAAACAGATGCTCAATGAGATGCTTCTGTAAAAGTTTGGAAAATAATACACACAATACAAATATTCATGAAGATTAACCACACACATTAACATTCCGTAAATTCTGAGAAATGTTGTTGTAAAAGCCTGTTTAACTCAAAACTTCCCAAATTACTTAACTATCAGACCCTGGGGCTACAGCTATGGAAAGAAAGTAATCAGCAGATAAGAAGCACAGAGCTGGAAACGGTAAACTCATCAAATGACAATAGAGGATAAATGTCAGAAGTGTCCTTCAATGACAACCAGAAATGTAGGATGTGAGAAGAAAATTCTCGATATAATTAGCTGTTGCCTGTTTAATGGACAGGAACTCAGATATGCTTTGTCCATATTTTCTGCTCTCAAATAGATGTCCAGGGTTACCACCTTTGTGATCCTAGCTTCAATTCTCTAGGGGAACATTGTATGCCCTTTAAGCAATATGGCTCCCTAAGTTTGGGAGGGAGTCCTGATTTCCAATGTCAAAATTTTAAGAAAAAAATTTATTGTAACTCTATTAGTCCCTAAGTGGGAGAATTCTCTGAGTGGAAGAGACAACAGAATTTCAGAGATATACCTACTCAATTACAAGACATTTCATCACTCCCTAATTTAGTGTCACGCCAATTCTCCCACAACTCCATTTCTGAGTCCCAGTGTGTTTATTATGTGAGTATGAGCAGTAGTATATGTAAACTAAAAACCATTGCCAAGTTTGAGAAGCAACTTTCTTCCGCACTTGCCCATACATCCTTTTGTGAACAGATGATGAGGTATGGGGGACAAGGACATAAGGTGGGTGTGGGACAGGCAAAGCTTGAGGTTGGAAAGAGAAAGAAGTGAAGTGACATATTAGTAACCAGTCTCTACAAAGACAAGCTGGTTGATTTAGCTTTTAACATCCTTTCCTTAGCTAGAGGTTCAGGGTGCTCTGTGAGTCAAGTAATCTGTGAGTGACTGTGTGTTTCTTTGGCCCAGGGAAGCATCACACTAAAGGTAATAGTGAGTCTCATCTTATATAATGAGAGAAGTATTCATGTCCACATTGTCAGGGCTCCCTATGTAGGTGAAGACATTAGGACTTGATGGTTTGTGGAGTTGTGCCAGATGGGAGAACGAAGTTCAAGTATAGAGAGAAAGAATGAAGAGGGCTTCAGAGTCTCCCTTGACCCTCCCTGAGCATCACACTTTACAGGGCTCCACACATTATACTCCCAATCAGCTCTGCTTCTGAAGATAAAGCAAACTAAACAGTTTCCATAGACCAGAACTAGGTGTTTCTCTCCATTCGCCTTTTTGAAGATTCCTTTTTTTTCTCCTTTGGAAGTCATTTCCCTTTAATGGCACAAAGAATCAAATGACTACTGGAGTATTATTTGATAAGTACATTTGAGTAACTAAAGAATGATTGAAATTTGAATAGCCAAAGAACCACAAAAGAGGTGCTGGGTTTCACTCAAGAGCTCTGCATTTGGGTTATGGTTGTTGATTTTCCACAAATCAGTCTTTCTACCTGAGACTTAATTTCCTAATGTGTAAAGTAGGGATAATAATAAGTCTAACTACCTACCATGATTAGGATGATTAAATTAGATTCTATATCAAAATTCATTTTAGTATAAAGTTTTGTGTCAGATATATTATTTTGTCCCTGAATAAAAATATTGGAACAGTAGTTTTATTATATTATCACTGTGATTAATTCTTGCCTCATCTTCTTTCTCACCCAAGTCATGAACTCTGGGATTCATCTGCAATCCA
>VMDR010006495.1:0-45156 GCA_007922815.1 Macrotus californicus | reverse complement strand
ATATTCCCAGGGGCCCAATTTGAGAAGAAATCCTTTTCCAGGTTGGTTTGAATTAAGGATGCATTTTCCCTCTATTTGGGGGTACCTGACTCCTTCACTTCCCCTCCCCTTAACAACCAATTATCCACCAAGACCCATACTGGCTTCTGGAATTTACCAAATGGATTTTGAAAGAAGTTGAAGAATATCTTGTTGCCACCTTCCAGAAAGGCTGGTGATGAGGGCCAGACAGGTGATTCCAGCAGAGCTGAGGTCCTGTCTGTCGAACTCGAAGGTGTGTTTCAGCCAGGACAGGCTGTGTTATGTTGCCATGACAAACAGTCCTTAAGTATTAGCAACTCAACAAAGAAGTCTGTTTCTCACGCACACTATGCACCCAGGGCAGGGGCTCTGCACAGTGTAATCACTCAAGGTCAATGACCGACAGAAGCTCCTTTTCAACACATGCTTCTGTGACCACCACGATGGGAAGAAGGAACACAGTGAACCACGCACGGCTTGTACAGCTGCACTAGCAGTGACGCATGACAGCTCGCTTATGTGGCATTGACCCAAGCAAGTGTAACTTCCAAGTGGGAGAAGCCAGGCCGTCCTACCACGTGAGCAAGGAGGACAGACCGAAGAGGTGAGGGGCTCCCTCCCGACAGCCACAGTGCCTCTCAGACAGGAGCCAGGGCAATGGCCCGGGGACCAGACCGTAAACCGTGGCAGTGCAGGCCTCAGGGAGCTCAATGGCTTCCGGCGGCTTCTAGGGGGAGGGAAACTGCCCGGTACGCACCCGGTTCGTGGTAGGCGCTCGATAAATAGAGTCACCTGGCCCCCAAAGGATGATGACAGAAGTATCAACAAGGGACATCAAATTTTAAAGGTCATTTAGTCCACACCCCTGAATCAGACGTGGGAAAAGAGACAAGGACTAAGGGAGGGACAGGTGGAGAGTGGGGACGTGGCAGAAAAGATTCTTCTTGCCTGCCGTCTCCAAGCGAAAGCCCTGCAGTCCTCAGTCTTGGTAGGGGGCAGAGTGTCCTGCTCCATGGCCTGCAGTTACAGGTGTCTCATGGGAGGAGGTGCTTCTCGAAGACCCAGCCTCCGGGGATGAAGTGGGTGCTCCCCACCAAGGTTGGGGCGGGGAGTCTCCCTGACACCCCACCCGCAGACCCAGTGTGAGTGATGGGACAGCTCCAACTTCAGCTGGGCCTAAATTCAAAGCGAGGGGATCAGAAGACACCTCAACTGCCTTTGACTCACTCGGGCCTGCCTTACGCTCCCTCATTGTTAGGTGGGGACAGCCACGTCTGCCTTGAATGGGTCTTGGCAAGGGAAGACATGAAAACGGGCTGTGTGGTGCCCCACGAACGTGAGCGGTTGACACATTCATAGGTTTTTTAGCCCTTGCCCAAGGATGTGATTATTGATTTTAGGGAAAGAGGAAGGGGGAGAGAGAGAGACATCTATCGGCTGTCTCCTATACACACCCAACCAGGGATGGAACCAGCAACCCAGGTATGTGCCCTGACCTGGGATCAAACCTGCAACCTTTTCATATCCAGGGCAACGCTCCAACCACCTGAGCCACCCAGCCAGGGCGACACATTAATACTTGTTAGTGTACTGACCATTAGGCATACTACTTGTTCCTAATTCCTATTTCACTCTATGTTCTTGCTGTTACAGACAGTTCGGGTTTGGTAGTAAGGATGGAGGTCCATCCTAGGCCCAGGGCTCAGACTCCATCACCTCACCGTCTTTCCCGGCCCAGGGTCTGGCCCATCACCAGGACCCAGGCACCCCGGTCTCTGCCGCTCATTCTTTCATTCAGTGACCTTTGCTGACTACCCACCACGGGCCAGGTTTCAAGCTGGGGACCCAGAGCTGAGCAGAATACCCAGGTCTCACGCTCGTGGGAGACAGAAGACGGACACAGAGGCCACACTGTGCGGAGTGGGGGCGGGGTGCTGCCCCGGGGGCTCTAGCAGCGTGACAGGCCTCAAGCCAGCCTTGCCACGGCCCCATGTGGGCCACAGCCCCTCCCCTGCCAGGCCCTCCTCCACACCTTTCCTGATCCCACTTCCTCAGCAGCTGCAACTTGGTACTCAGCCCGGAGTTTCGGGGTGTGGGGGCACTCTAGCAGCACAAAGCACCCAGGCCCTCCGTGGCTTCCCCCTCCTTAGCATGCAGTCTGCCCCTCCGAGGAAGCCCTGGGGGGCCCCGCCTGTGGGCATCCTGTTAGAACAGCCTTGGGAAAGAGGGTGCCCTTCGAGAACCATGTGCAATCACAGTTAGTGCCAAGAGCTGGCAAAAAGCAAACTCTTAGCTCAGCTGAGCTCACAGCTGCCCAGGGAGGGCAGGATTGCTACTAGCTCCATTTCACGGATGAGGAACTCGGAGTTCTAGTCATTCATTCGCCCATTCATTCCCCATTCCCCATACGCTGGGGAGCTGGGGATGCAGAGGTGACTGCACAGTTAGGACCCCGGCCCTGCAGGAGCCCAGGGACACTGAGTGAGTCATTCCTAGTGGGACAGTGGGACAAAGGGAGCCCTAGCAGCTACTCAGAGAAGCCACAGAGAAGCTGTGACCTGGGAAGCAGATAAAGGCAACTCAGAGGGGCAGTTCGAGCTAGTCATCTGCCCAACTGCAAGGCAGAGCCATAACAGGCCCCGTGGGACCCCCCTTCCAGCGCTCTTCCCACCACATCGTGCTACCTGCCATCCTGACGGGTCCCGTCCTGGGCGCTGGACAAAAGGACTCTGCCATGAATGTTACAGTGTGGGCACTGCTCTGGGAACCCAGGGGAGGGAGTTTGCCTCGGAGAAGTGGGAGAAGTCTAGGAGGGCTTCACAGAGGAGATGGCATGTCAGCTGGACCTTGGAAGATGAGTAGGAGTTTATCAGCTAGAGGAGGGCTGTCCCTGCAGAAGGAGAATAGGGCAGCACTTTGGGAGCCTCGCCATGGGAAGGTCAGTGAAGGAAGGGGTGTTTCCGGCAGGGGGAGGTATCCTTTGATCTTGATGGCTTCATCTGGCCAAGAAAGAAAGCTGAAGACAACTGAGGAAATCAGGAGAAGGAGGGAGAGCTGGAATTGAGACGAGGCTCTGGGAGCTGGCGCTGGGGCTGCCGCTGGGGAAGGGACCAGCTGCCAGCAATTGAGGCATGCTGCCGGCTCCTCCATTCATTCCCTGTCTCTCTCTTGGAAGCTGATTAGTGATTGTTCCTTCAGCTTCTTAAGAGGCCAGGAGATTGCAGGGAGGGGGAGGTATGCCCGGAGATGCTGCCAGGCTTCTGTGGAAGAATCCGGAGGCAATTTGGGAGGCAGAGAAGACCTCTCAGACAGTGACCTCTGCCCCTCCACGCTCCCTCCCTTTGAGGTGGGGGAGGGGGAAATTCCTAAAAATACTGAGACAAACTGAAGCACATTCTGAAAGAGACATTTAAAACCACAGGTGAATGGGGCACTGGAAAAATTCCTTGGATTATCGGACAAACAGACCTGAGTTTGAATTTTATTTCAGTACATGCTTCCTGTGTGACCTCCGGCCAGCAACCTAACCTCTCTGAGCCTTAGGTTCCTAGTATGGTTGCTAAGAGGGTTTTAGGAAGCAACATCAGCACAGTGGTTGGCAAACAGCAGGTGCTCAGCAAATAGCAATGGGGGAGACTTGAGGAAGTTGGGGCTCTCTCCATCTTCAAATCTCAGGGGTGCTGTCCTGCAGCAGAGAGTCCTAATGGGGAAGAGGTGTCTGGAGAGGCAGGGGCGAGCTCAGCACTACCCAGGGGAGGGGGCAGCCTCTGCCACCCCCACCCCCAACACACTCTGAAGCAAAGGTCCTATGACCCATCCCTCCCAGGGTTAACAGCCTGAGCATGATTCACAGCCAGTTCTTGGCCTCCCTCTGGGGTGGCTCCCCACCCCTGGCCATCATCCTTCCACACAACCCCAGTTCCTCTTGCTTGTGTTCTAGCCTGTGTCCCCTGAGTTCCAAGTTTCTGGGGCTGCACAGGGGCGCTCAGAGCCTGGGCAGAGGAGCCCACCAGACCCTGTAGCCCCTCCTGTGAATATGCCAAAAAATATTAAATAGTGTACTTTAAAATGGTGAATTTTATGGTGGGTGAATTACTGTATTTCACCATGTATAATGCAACATGCTCTTTTTGGCCCAAAGTTTTTAGGGGAAAACAAGGATGCACATTATATATGGGTATGATGACTACATTCCATGGGTATAATAATCCCGTGTATCATGCACATACAAAATATGTGTGCATCATACATGGCAAAATACGGTATATCTTCATTTTTTTAATTTTAAGAAGGCACACCAATGCCACCAGGAATGAGTTCGATAAGGACCAAGTGAACAAGGGCTGCAAAGTGCCAGGCCCAAAGTGGGCACCTGGGAGGTGCATTCCAGGCACCCCAGCAACAGCTGGCTTGGCTTCCTTCTAAGAACTGGGACAGCTTCTGGCCTTTTGCCTCGGTTCCTTCCCTCCCAGCACCCTCTGAGGCCAGGATCTGCCAGAAGCCCTTGTACCCTTGGAGGCCAATGCCACAGCCCGCCCTGGCTCTGTTCAGGGACTATCAGCACAGGGCTGGATAGCTTCCCTACAGGCCACAGCTGCCCAGGTGTCCCTAGATGATGCCAGCCCCATGGCAAACTCAGGCATCCCTCAATGGTTCCTGTCCCCACTGCCCCGGGCCTGGGTTTGTCCCTTTCCCATATGGGTGGCTGGGATCCCCCAACCCTTACAGGGCACGGCCTAGCTCCTGTCATCTCCCTATCTAGGCCAAAGCCACCAAAATATCAGGCCTTGGCCTCAATGCTGCACGACCCTGTCTGCAGGTCTGGAGGCCCCTGGGTGAGGCCTCAGCCCCGGGGCGCCGGAAGTGCCTGGGGCCTGGTGGCTGCAGATGCAGGTCATGCCTCGCTCTTCCTCCACCGGCAGGGCCTCCACGACTCCATGGACCTAAAGACGTTCAGCTGTACCACCCAAGACGGAACCCCGAACACTCGCCATTGCCATGTCTTCCATTCTGAGAAAAAGGTGAAGTTTCCTCCCCCACCTGCTAAGGGGTAGGGCAAACGTCTCACCTGCTCCAGGCCGGGGTCTGCGCTGGCCACCCAGGAGGCCTGGAGGAGAGATGTGTGCTCTGAGGAAATCAGGTCCCTGTGTATCTGCCTGTTTCTGTAAGTGCACCTGTGAGGGCGTGTCTGCGTGGGCCTCAGCTTGTGCGCACATTTGCAAGTCCGTGTTTCTCCCTACGAAATGAAGGGGATCCCCAACATGTCCCAAGAGATTTTTATCATAAGTCATCCCAGTTGCCATACTTAGCAGGAAAAGAAACTGAGACTCCAGGAATCCAAGATCACACCGCAGGATCTGGAAATGCAGTCCTCAGACGGGAGACTGCTGGGCCAAGACATGACCTGTTCTTATGCTGCCCTCTCGTGGTCAGAGAAAGCACTGCCACCAGCTGCAGAGCCGCTCCCCTGCAGTAGTACATGTACTGGTTGGTGGGTTTTTCTAATTCCAGGGCCAGCTCCCCTCAACCCCTGCCCTGGGATACCAGCCCCTGCAGTCTCTCAGTCAAAGAGAACCCAGGTTTCCCTGCCCGAGGCTGGTCCCGTTAGGCAAGAACACCTACCTGGAGGGGCAACCTGCTTCGCATTACTGATCTGGGGCCATCCTCAGTCCTCACCTCCTTACCCTCTCTGGTTTCCAAGGCCTGATCACAGTCTTTTCCTCGAAATTCTCTGTCCTTGGCCCCAACGAAGGGACATTCCCCGACTGTTGCCTCTCAGATTCTGAGCTTCTTGCTCCCCTCTGACCCTGACAGTTGTTTCCTGAGCCTCTAATCTCCGTGCTCTGGCCTGGACTTGGATCTGGATAGCCTCTCGGGCAGGCAGCTGCCTCGGGGCACCGTCAGAACAGCAGCGCCAAGACAGGAAGACGGGGAGGAAAGGGTCCGTTTCTATGAACCCATCCATTTGTTGACAATGACATTTTTGTAATATATGAAAATAATACATGCTACAATTTAGTACCCTTTTTTTTTTAAACTAAGAAAGGTAGGGTGAGCACCCTCTACTTTTCAGTGCTTAGGACTTCTAAGGGTCCTGCCTGTGTAACCTCACCTTTTAACTAGCTGTCAATCAATAACTTCCAACTCCCACGTGGATGCCACCAGACCTGACTTCACCTGCCTTCTGGATACCTCCCCATGGCGTCCCCCTGACTCTCGGACTCAACACATAGAACTCATTCTCATCATCTCTCCGCTAACCCCTCACCCAGCACTGACACCCCCGGAGGTAACTTCACCAGCCCGCTCCCCTCCTCCGGCTCCCTCCCACCACGCTGACCCCTCACCAAAGCCAGGTCAGGGGGTCTCCCCAGCAGCTCTGGAACCTGTATTCTTCTCACTGCCCACACCTGCCCTGACCTGGCCCAGCCACCGCTGTGTCTCCCCCCTGGCCCTCCTGCCCCCAGTCTCTTCTCATTGGCTAGCTCTTAACATGCCCCGCTGACCTTGTCACTTCCCTGCCTGAGCCTGTCTCCAGACCCCCTTATTACCCCCAAATGAAATCCAGGCTTCTATGACTGGCCTTGCCACCCTCTGCAACTTCATCTCCCACCACCCCAGTGCTGAGAAGTTCTCGTTTGCTGGTCGATGAATAAACTGAACGGTGGAGGGGGCGGTTGTTTGGACTTGGGTGGCGGCAGGATAAGGCTGGACATATCATCCCAAGCCAGTGATGACTTCCAAGGTTGTCCACTCTGCCACTGAAGACCACCAGTCTGCAGGTGGCTTCAGCTCAGCTTGTACACTTTCCAGGATGGGGAGATCCCTCCTTCTCACCATCCCTGGCGGTCCTCCTGTTAGTCAGTTCTGCTCCTGGTGTATATGAGAATGAGGGCAGGGAACTGGAACTCGGGAGGCCCTCATATTCAGGGACACTTAAATGCCTCTTCTTCCCTGGGTCTGAGCGCCCCCCATTATGGCTCAGCTGTGACTAGGAAGTCAGTCCAAGCCTGACAGAGAGAATATCAGAATAGCCACCAGAGGGCAGCGCTGCCCCATACACCGCCCTGGGACCAGCCTGTCTTTGTGTCTCAGATGGTGCGGGTCTCTCCGGGAGTGTGTGTGTATGTGCACTGTGTCTGTGGTTGTGGCTGTGTGTGCTACTTTGTGTGTCCCTGACAGGGGTGTTCGTCTGGACTGGCTGGTGTATGTGCTTCTCCATCTTTGTTCACATCTGAGTCCCTCAATTCCACCCCAGGAAGAAGTGTCTTGGTCACACCAGGGACTCCAGGGAGGAGCTCAGCCTTACCCTGTGCATGGTCCTCATCCTCGGAGAAGCCCCCACCACCATCACCATCACCAGGAGACATGCTGACTACACCCAGGCCGCAGGCACCTGTCGACAAGGGCAATGACCCCAGTGAGAAGGGGCAGACACACTTGTTGCTGGCTGGGGCCCCAGGCTTGGAGGCACAGCTGACTGACGCTGGCCTGTGGGTCCCTGTGGGCTGGGAGCCACCAGGCCCGCCCTCCCAGCCTCACAGCTGCTGCTGCCCACAACACCCTACAACAAGGAGGTGGTGAACGTGTCCCATGTCACAGGGGAGAGGTTACTTTGGTCAGCCTTAAGCTGGGCACCAGGGTGACTCAGTCCCAGTCCCCGGCCTCATGGGTCAGGCCCCTGGAGCAGGATGCACGTGCACCCTGCCCACAGTTGTTGTTTGAGGGAGGGACATGCCTGGAAAAAAGGGCACTCAGGGGAGGGGGCTGTCCTGTTGCTACTTAGCACGGGCCTTGGAGGGCAGGAGGGTGTGCTGGCAAGAGAACAGACAGCATGTGCAAAGGCACGGAGGTGAGAGAGCACAGCGTGGCCAGGCCAGGCCAGGCCCTGGGGCTGCAGGCCTGGCTCCGGGGGTGCATGGGGGAGGCAGGGGACCGAGCCGCAGGTAGGCACCTTTCTCCCAAGCAGCTGGGCCTGGGGGCTGGCCAAGCCCTGCCGTCCTCAAAGCCAAGGCAGAGCAGGGTCCACCTCAGATCTCCATGGCCTCCACAGAACAGACACTACTGTCCCCAAGGACCCAGGAACCCGGGGAGTGGAGAAGGGGCTGAAAGGAGTCCCTGCGTTTTTGGGTCTAGACCTGAGACAGATCTAGAGAGAGACTGTGTCAGACACACGGAGAAACGAGAAAGAAGAGAGGGAGAAGACTCGGGCGAGACCTAGAGACGGGAAGAGAGAGAGGGAGTTGGAGCTGGGGAGACCGAGGAAGGCAGAGAGGGGACGGAGGGAAAGGGTGTGAGGAGAAGGGGGTCACGCGGACTTTCCAGGCCTCCCTCCCTGCGCCCTCGCCCTCGGGCCGGCGCCTGCGGCCGGCAATCAGGCCGGCAGGAGGCAGGTGGCTCGGGGTGTACAATGGCGCGGAGGAGTGCGGAACCTGGGACTAAATTTGGCGTTGTCTTTGCAGGGCGCGGGGCCGCCGTTCATCTCCATGCAAAGGAGAGATGAAATGAATATGCAGCGCGGGCTGTAATTGGGCCGCCACGGCCGCCGCCGCCACCGCCGCACTATAATTTTCCAAACAGGATCTTGCAATCAGGGCCTTATTCATTAGCGCATAAACAATTTTGTTTCTCGGCACTCCAGCCTGTCAATCACGCGGAGAGGGAACATCTTGGCCGGAGGCGCGGGCCCCCGCGCGCGCTCCCTTGAGCGCCGCCAAGTGGCTTTGTACCGAGGCCCTTGGGCGCTGGGGTGGAGGGGCACGCGGCTGGTGGCGGGCTGCAGCCGGGCAGTTGGGGAGTGGGGACGGGGAGGGCGCGGGATTTGGGGCTCACCACACCAGGTTCAAACCCTGCCTCTGACATCTGCCTGTCCTTGGGCAAGCCCGCCTCCTCCCCAGCCTGCTTGCCCCTCCGTGGGGCTCTCACACCCTTACCCTGCAGAACTAGTGGGGGCATCCGCTGAGAGATGACACCTACCTAGTGTTTTGGATGCTGATGGGGGGAGGGGTGTGGGGAGTGCTGGGGGAGGCGGATATCCAGCTCCTTTCATTAAAGAGGGGATGGGGGCCCACAGAAGGCTCCTCATGGCTCCAGGCCCCACCCCAAGCAGACCCCTGTGACACAGCGTCTGTGAGGCTTCACCGTGGTTCTCCAGAGAGCTGGGCCCAGGTGTGGGCTCCCCCACAAAGGGGCACCCCCACACGTGTGCACTTCATGCTTGCTGGAAGCAGGGGCTGTGTGCCCCAGGGCACCTAGGGTCCTGCAGGTCACCACGTGCCTAACGAAGGGGCTTGTGCCTGTGCAGCCCCCAAAGTGGTCCCTGTGGCTCTGAGTGTGTGTGAGTCCCTCTGTTTGTGGGTGGGCTGTGACAGGGCTTGTGATTGCTCGGCCCCTCCCTGTGGAGACCATGGAGCTGAGTGTGCTTGCCCAGCTATGGCTGGGTGACAGGACTGAGTGTGGCTGTGTGAGCAGGGGGACGTGACTCTGTGTGGGGGGAAGGGGGTCCTTTAGGGTCAGGTGCCCTGGCAGGACTATATATATGGGTGGCCCAAACGCCGCTGAGGGGCTATTTCTCTCAGGACAGATGACAGCCCCTATTCTCCCCTCTCCTCCCTGGCCACCCTGCTTCCCTGCACACTCAGCCAGGACTCCCAGCTGGGCAGAGGAGCTTTTGCCCTACTGGCAGGCCCTGTGGAGCTGGGGACTCGGCTCCCGCTGTAGCCTCCACTAGGAGAACCCCAAGCCTCCAGAATGTCAGGGCCAAGTGTTCTAATCAGCTCAGCTTCA
The DNA here is from genome assembly GCA_007922815.1 of Macrotus californicus. NCBI lineage: Eukaryota > Metazoa > Chordata > Mammalia > Chiroptera > Phyllostomidae > Macrotus > Macrotus californicus. The sequence goes on along the minus strand of VMDR010006495.1, from coordinate 35,349 downwards.
CACAGAGGACAGCAAGTCAGAACTGGATGGAGAAACAGAGGTCCAGCACAGGAAATGGGAAAGAGACCTGCCTGAGGTCCCCAGCAAGTGTGGAAGAGCCAGGGTTTGAACTCCTGACTGTCTGGCCCCCAAGCAGGGGACAGGGGTCTGACTTCCTCAGTCACAAACACAAGCACAAACACAAATACGTACATGTGCACATGCACACACACGACAGACCAAGCCTAAGGACCAGCTGAGAGCAGAGGCAGCAGGCATGGAGGTGTCCGACTTTGCCCACTTCACACCCCCCTCCGACAGCACCCCACCCCCACCCCCACCCCCTGCAAGGTCCCCGCTCTGCAGAGACAAAGAATTTGAGGATGTGCTGGCAGCCAACTGACAGGCCATCAGTCTCTGCCCAGACACCCTCTTCACAGCTCAAGCCCCAGCCCGGATGCCGCTCCACCCGCTGGTCACCCCAGCACCGGGCCAGGAAGGGAGGCGGCCAGGGAAGGGGCTGTGGGGAAGGCACGAAGCCCGGAAGCCCGGAGGAACAGTCTTCAACCTGTGAATCCGGCCACGCTTGGCCCCACACGAGTGTCTTGCTGCATAGCTGACCCCAGCCCTCAAGGGACCCCGGCTATCTGTGAGGCAGCTGCTGGGAGTGACTCCTGGGGAGAGGTTTTGGCACCTCAGTGTGCTGGGTGGAGGCCAGAGGCAATGACTTTGGACAAGGAGGAGGCTGGCCAAGACTTAAAGCCCAGCTCTGCTACTTCCTGACTGGTGACCTCGGGCAACTTGCCAAACTATTCTGCGCCTCAGTTTCCTCATCTGTAAGGAGAGCTATTTAATTCACTTGGTGTCCACTTGGTACCGGGGGCTTAGTAAATGATAGGATGCAGGAGAATTCAAAGGAAGAGGCCAGATTTATCCCCAGAGCCCAGACCCTGGGCACACGTTTCAGGGCATTTACTCCTAAGGAGCTGCCCCCGCAGGCCCCTGCTGCTGGAGGCCACCAAGTCAGGGTTTCTAAGCAAAACTACACAAATTTGTGTTTCTTAAAAAATGGTCTCTTTTGCCCTGGCTGGTGTGGCTCAGCTGGTTGAAGTGTCATCCTGTAGACCAAAAGGTTGCAGGTTCGATTCCTGGTCCGGGAGCCTTCAAGAAGGCAACCAATCGATGTTTCTCTCTCTCTCTAGTTCTCTCTCAGCAAAGGAAAAATGATCCCTTTCCAAGCCCTGTGTGACCCTTCTTGTGGATGGATGCTGTGATTTGGGAGCCATCATGCGGCCTCATCCGGGGAGCAGGGTTCCGTGCTCAGGTAGAAGCAGGCCCAATGCCTGGGGGACGGGGTCTCCTCCCCACGGTCACCAACAGATAAAAGGGCATCAGGACTTGAACCCACCTCTTTGAGCACTAAGAACAGTGCTCTCAGTCTGGGAACACCCAGGCTGGCTCCAGTCCAGCCTCTGCAGCTGTCACTGGGTCAGCAAAAGTCACCAATCACTGTGCCTTCTGTGGAGTTGCTGGACTGAGTGTGACCCAGGAAGGAGATGGCCTAGACGCAGGTTCATCAGCAAATGCTGGCTCCAAGGCCCTAGGTGTGAAAGCGAGGCAGCTGGGGGGAGAGCTGAGGAAGAGGAGAGAGGAAGCAGGTCTCCAGGGAGGGGCGGAGCCTAGAGGCATGCATTTCCGTGGGGAAGTCCCTCTGTAGATCCCACCTGCATCCCAAACTCCTCCTTCTGTGGGGCTTTACTACTATCTTGATGATCATGCAGCATGGGGCAGGGAAAGAGTTCAGAAAGGCACTCAGCTTCTCTGGGCACTGCTTCCTCATCTAGTGACGGGAACAGCATTATAATGAGCATCTCTACTCCGTGCCCGATTCACTATTCTCGCCCTAGCGCCTAGTGACGTGCCTGCACAGAGCAATTGCTCATTAAAAGTCTGTTGAGTGAGCAAGCATGTGAGAAGGGCTGAACCCAAAGAGAGAAGCAGAAAAAGTCTGGGCATTGACCCGTATTGACCCCATCTCCCCACCCTATCCCTAACCAGCTGGTGTCCCCAAGTCACCTCTTCAGACTCAGCCCCACCAGGACCTCTTTCTGGTGTGTCTAATGCAGTAGCCAGTGGCCACATATGGCTCTTGAGTACTTGACATGTGGCTAGTCCAAGTTGAGGTGCCCTGTAAGTATGAAATATGTACCAGTTTTCAAAGACTTTGTGCCAAAAAAAGAATGCCCAACATCTCATTAATTACTCTTTATATTAAAAACCCATTAAAATGAAAATAATATGGACATATTGGGTTAAGTAAAAATATACTGTTCAACTAACTTCACATGTCTCTTTGTACTTCTGTCCTATATTACTGGAACATTCAAAATGACATGTGTGGCTCTCATCGGTGGTCAGTGTTATGTTCCTGTCGGACAGCAGGGTCTGGAAGATGCTGAAGACTGAAGCCCCAGGGGACTCAGGGTAGACCCTGGACATCCAGCGACAGTGACCCTAAGGCTCCCTCCCAGTGCACTCAGGCCCAGCACACAGCACGTGGGGCCTTCCTCAGCTTCCCCATCTGGCCCTCCAGTTCTTTGTGGCCCCAGCACCCTGCTTCTCACCTGGAATCACCCCACAGCCTCAACCCCAAGCCATAACAGCACCTGCCAGGGCCACACCCACCAATCCAGGAGGGCCTCGGGCGTACACCCACTGACTGGCCACCTGAACCTTCCTCCAACCAACCATTTCTCCTTGTACATCTCTCTCAGTCCTTCATTTCTCTCCATCCATTCTGCCACACCTGTGGCCCAGGCCTCCCTCATTCACCCATTCACTCATTCATTCATTCCCTTGGCAAGTATAGTATTTACTGAGTGCCTATGTGTCCAATGCTCTTCTTGGTGCTTGATATACATCCGTGAATGAAGAGACAGACCCCTCTGCTCCTGTGAGCTGACATCCAAGTGGAAAAGATAGACAATAAACAACAAACATTATAAATATGTAAATGGTATGTGTTAAGAAATATAAGTGCTAATTTTAAAAAAATAGATTCAGATAAAAAGGATCAGCTCCCCCACTAGACTCTTTGCCTTCATTCTCTCCGCTTTGACTCATCCTCCCTGGGATCTCGGGTCCAACCATGCTACCTCCCTGCCTGAAAGTCCTCTCTGGCTCCCCAGTGCCTCCAGGTGAAGGTCCAGTTCCACAGACTGGCGCGCGAAGACCCGCATGATCTGGCCCTGCCACCATCCTGCTCCCTGCCCAGCCGCTCCCTGGCCTGCTCTCTAGTGCCCCCTGCCGCTCCCTCAGCCAAGGACACCCTCCCTGGATTCCTCTGTTCCTTAGCTTGTTCTCATCCCTAGATGCTCAGCTCACGGTCAGGGTTTGCGAGGGTCACGCGTGGATCTCTGTATCCTGCGCCTGAGCGTGCGCTTCGGCCACACGCCTGCTGCTGCCACAGCTCACGCACATGTGTGCGAATTCCATGGGAGCAGACACGCCACGTTCCCATGCGCTCGTTCCCTCGCTTCCTCGCAGAGGCCCAGCCAGGCGCAGGGGCTGCCCAGGTATGTCTCGACTTCCCAAAGCCTCGGCGGGAAGAGGCGCTGTGATTCAGGAAGTCGCCATGGCAACCGCGGGCCTTCGTGCCATCTCCTGCAATCAACGCACGGACCCAGCCACCCGCTGGGCTTCCTGGAGATTTGTTCCCTACAATGGGACGTTTGGCTGGGGCCGGGGGAGGCTTCTAACCACCAGCCCTCCTCTCTTCTGTCTTCCCTTCCACCGCCCCCAGGATGGGAGGGTTGCCAGGCTGGGACAGCGCAGTGTTTGGGAGAGTGTTCCCCTGCACTGGAAGTAGAGACTGGAGTTCTGCTCTCAGATAAGCCGCTGGCACCTTGTGTGGCCTTGAGTAGATTCTTTCTCTGCACGTCTGTGTCTTCATCCGTGAGGTGCCGCCCTTGCAAGGGTGCTGTGGGGTCTAGGCAATCACGTGGCACATATTAGGGGATCGCTAATGTTGTTATGGAAATAAAGGTCTGAGACAACCCCTCGCCTTTACAGGGTTTCAAGGTATCAGCTTGACAGAGGAGGAGCTTGAGGTCAGAGAGGTGGAGAGAAGGGCCAGTCACCATCCCCAGCTGGATGGGTGGGCTCAGCGTGCTGGGGAGCCCCAGGAGAAAGGCTCTCAGGGAGGGATGGGGCTCAGGACCGTCCTTCCTCTACAAGCACAGCTGAGGCCGCCTCCCCTCCACTGCCCGACAGGAGTCTGGGCCGGAGCTGGGGAGCAAAGGGGGGACCCTTCAGATCCCAAGGGTCTAGGACTGGAGGCAGGAGGCCAGTGTTCCAGTCCTCACTGGCTCTGTGACCTCACGAACGGAGTTGTCTGCCATCTCTGGGCCTCATTGAGCTGTGCTCTGGATTAGAAGATGAACCAGACGACCCTCAGGGGCCTGTCCCACCCCTGCAAGCCATGTTTTCTGTTCTGTATCAAGACAAGCTCACAGGACACTGCAACCTGGGCCATGGCGACCTGCGGTCTTGCCAAATGCCAGGCACAGACCTCTCCCGCCAGCTGATGGGCCACACACACCCCTGAGAGTCAGGAAACAGAACAGCATCTGCGTTCCAGGCTCCATCAGAGCCTTGAGTTTCTCAATTAGGATGTTAGAGTGTCTATTTCTCCATCTTAGTCCAGTTCCTGCCAGAAAAGCCACTGACATGAGGAAAAAGACCCACGTGCTCGCCACGTGCCTCACGCCACTTATGCCCTGACCCCTTTTAATCCCCACAAGCACTCTGCAAAGTTAGTCTTACTGCGTGCATTTCATGGGTGAGGACACAAAGGCTCAGAGAGGTATGTGACTTGTTTGGGGTCACACAGCCAGTAAGCGGTAGAACTCAAATTGAACCCAGGCCCATCTGATTCCAGAGCCCACGAGAAAGACCATCCTTGACTTCTGCTTTGCCCAGTTGCCCTGTCCCACCCTCAGTGACAGCTCTGCTCCCTGGAACGCCCCCTCTTCCTCCTCCTGGGGCCCCAGGTGCTACCCATGACACTTCTTCCCCTTGTCCAGGTAGGAAGGGCACTGAGACTCAGAGTTCCAGAACACCAGAGGTGAGAGCCTTCCGAGTTGATCCAGAACAGCCCTACCTGGTCAGTCCTGCCTCCATACAGATGGGGAAACTGAAGTCCTGTGCGGCAGAGCCCGAGGCAGAGCCAGGATTAAAAGTTCAGCCTCCTCTCCTGCCATGGGCCATGGCGGAAGGTGAGTCCCACCAAACAAGACTTGAGGCTCTACAGGCCCTCACGGAGAGGGGTGTTGATGGAGCTCTGGGGGTGGCCCCTAGGGCAGACAGGTCTGCTGGTCAGGGCCTGAAGGGTTTGGGTTTGGACTGGCAGAGAGGAGAGGGAGCGGGCCAGACGTGAGGGTGGGGGTTGGGTGGCCAGGCTATGCAGAGGGGTCAGGTGGCCTTGGCTGGGCTCCCATCTCCAGCCCCAGGACAAGCGCGTGAGGTGGAGCTGAAACATTCAGGCAGCTTCCTCTCCTTTGTTGGGAGTGATGTCGCCTATTTCCTGGATGTCCAAGAACGGGCTTCAAACAATAGCGCTGTCAGGAAGCCAGGAAGGGGCTGCTGCCCTGTGCCTGGTCCTGCCCCATCCCTCCCCACCTCCTGAGACTTGGCCAGGCCATCCTTTATGCTTATCTCTCTGTGTCTGATGCCTCACTCTGTCCCTAGCTGGCTGTGCTTCTGTGAGCAGGCCACCTAGCTATTCTGGCCCTCAGCTCCCCAACTAAAACTTGGGGACTATATCCTGACCTAACGGAACTGGCACGTTGACTGAAGAGGGTAATCGCAATAGTAGTAATGTAGTGGTAATTAACACCCCATATGTGGATCACAAACGAGGAAGTGCCGGGCACCTTGTAATCATTAGACTGAATCATGGGAAATTGTCAATTCGCATATTCCAAGCCTACTAAGCGCCTAGCATTTCCATATGTATTGTCTGTATGTGGGGGGTTAAGATCGGTTGGGAGCAACAGGGCAGCCACTCCGGAAAACAGTATGGAAGGTCTTTTTAAAAAGTAAGACTAGACCCAACATCTGATCCAGCAATTCCTCTTCTGGGTACTTCCCGGAAGTATGTGCAAACATTAATTTGCAAAGATGTGTGTACCCCTATGTTCACCGAAGCATCATTCACAGTAGCCAAGACAGGGAATCAGCCTAGTGCCCACCCACCGGTGACTGGGGAATAAAGCATATGTGGTCCGAGCACATAGACTGACACTCAGCTATAAAAAAGGCGACACATTTGCCATTGTTGCGATACGGATAGAGCTTCCAAGTGTTGTGCTGAGTGAAACAGGCAAGAGGGAAGAAGGACACAAACCACGGGATTCCACTCTCCTGTGGAATATAAAGGAGAAGGTAACAAACTAACAAAACAAACTCATGGACACGGACACGGCAGTCGGGAAGGGGAAACGCCGGAGAAAGGAGGGAAACTGGACCCTGGGAGATGAGTACACATTACTGTACACAGACACCGAATTACAGGGATGCACACCTGGAAATCACATAACGTTATTAACCAATGATACCTCAATAGATTGAATAAAAAATTTTAAAATGACTGACAGTTTTGGAGTCAGATGACATTGGGTTTAAATCCCAGGTCTGCCATTTTCAAGCTGTGTGACCTAGGACAATGTCATAGCCTTTCTGAGCTCCAGTTTCTTCGAAATAAAGCAAAATGGAAACAACCAGAACACCTGGTTTATGGTATTGTTACAAGGAATAAACGGGCCAATATAGATCAAACATTTGGCGCAGCGCCTGGCAAAGGGTTGGCGCCAAATAAATGTCAACTGTTGTTGTCACTTTTTCCACAATGGGCCTCCCCGCCCCTACTTTCCCATCTCTGCTCACGTTTCTCCCCTGCCAACCAGTCCTTTCTGTCTATTGTCCACATGTCCAGCTCTGCACAACTTTTTAATACCTGGTTGCAGCCCCTCAGGTCGTCCCGGATAGGAAGTCAGAAATCAAGACTCAGTCCTAGCTTAGGTACTAACTGAGCCCATCCCGCTGAGGGCCTCAGTGACCCTCTCCGTAAAGTAAAAGGATTTTATTGGTCTCTGACGTCTTCCCAATTCTGATGCCCTGTGAGTTAGTCCAGGCCCCCGCTAGATTCCTGGCACCAGATTTGCCAAAAAGTGTGAGGCCAGATGGCACACAAGAGGGAGTCTGCACCCCCTCAGCCCACCCGCAGGCTGGAATCCTCCGCAAAAATGAGAGGTACACACTGGTCCAGGCTGTCTCCAGGTTTGGGAGCTGGCTGGGTGCTTTTGTCGGGGACATGGCCTTCTCGTTAGCATCGTTACTGGCCACTCAGCCGAAAGCTAACTCAGAGAACACTGCGCTGGGGGCCGCCTTCCAGGGGCTTTGTGTCCCAGCAGTTCCATCAGCCCTCTGCCCGTTTCTTTGGGAAAACCTGGGCTCTGCTGCCTGTCCAGCTTGTCAGTCAACCCCACTGCTGGGTGCACCTGCCATCTTGAGGGGGTCACATTTATTGCACATCTACGTGGTGCCGGGTGCTGCATGACCATCTTGTTACCCAACCAACAAAACCACAGTTGTTATCCTCGTTTCTCAGAGGAGGAACCTGAACCATCTCATTAGTCACCGGGCAGAGCAGCCATTTGGATCCTGTTTGCCGAGCAAATAGAGAGCTGTGTGGTCTTGGACAAGTCACTTCTTTCTCCAATTCTCTCCTGTCCCGCCTCCTACCTCCATTTCCAGCTGTCTAGTTCACCAGTTCCAAACCAACAGCTCCGCCTGGAGTGAAACAGTGACCCCGAGTTTTGGAAGTAACTGGGTCTCACTTTTAATTCTGCGTCTGCCAGAGATAAAATACATACTGTTCCTGTCTTTGAGATGCTCAAGTCAAGAAAGAGGTAGACCCGTGGATAATAGTCACCATGCAGTCTGACGACCAGGGAGCCGTATCTCACAGAAAACTCCTTGTCAAGAGAAAGTCACTGCAATCTCTACTGGCTGCCCAGGCCTGCATCGCCTGGCCCTTGCAAGTCATTCACCACCCTCCCAGTACCGATGGACACTCCCCACGTGTCCATTTTTACAAGCAATGCGCAATGAACATCCTTGCACACATCTTAAAATACTTGAATGAGCACTTCTGTGGTTTAAGTTTTTACAGGTGTGGAATGGTACACACATCTTATATTTGGTAGATGCAGAAAACTGGCCTCCAAACATAATGGACCCATTTATACTCCTCCCAGGAGGGTAAGAGAATGCCCATTTCCCTACATCTGGACCACTACTTGATGTTGTCAACCTCTTACATGTTTGCTGAACTAACAAAATGGCATCTCGTTGTGGCTTTAGTTTGCATTGTTCGGACTGCTAGTGAGGTCGAACATCTTTTCAAACAGTTGTTGGCCATTCTGATATTCTCTTTGCAAACTGCCTGCTCACAGCCTTTGCAGGTGTCCCTGTTAAGATGTTTGTCTCCCAACCACACCCTCTGACTCAGTTTAGCTCACTCCTGCCTTTTCGGCTTCTGATCCAGCCCCCTCCAGTATCCCAAGTGCTGCGGTCTGATCCCAGAGATGAGCTCTCCCACGCCTGCGCCCCACGCAGCACCAGCCTGCGGCCTCGGCCTGCCTGAACCTATAAGGGCTGAGGGCTCCAGACTGGACATGGCCCAGTCAGAAGGCAGTTCAGTTAGTGGCGCTCTCCAAAGGGTTTCTCTCCTTTGATTAAAATCAAAGCCTCATAATAATCCTCTGAACAAACTGAGGTTCAAATAACAAGAAAGTGACATGAAACAATTTCTAATGAGGGAAATGGATGACGAAATCCCTAAACCTCCTCCACATCACATCTTTAAATGTCAGTGTGGCTGATTTTTTTTAAAAACACAAGAGCCTGAAACGCTCTTCACATTTTAATGATATTTCCAAAATGAACTGCCCAGGTGATTCGATTTACCTCAAGAAGATCATCAAAACTCCACCGTCTCCCCTAGAAGACTGGCTAGTAGAAAAACTGTGTTTCATACAATCCTTGGCGTGGAAAAGAGCCTGGGTACCACCTTGGACCAATACTTCCTTTTGCACCCGGAGGACGTGGCCCAGCAGGGACAGTGTTTTGCCAAGGCCACAAACAAGGCACAAACAAGGTCAGAGATGGAGCCAGAAGCAGGACCCCCATGTCCTTCTCCAGCGGTACCTGCTGCCCATCGCACCGATTTGGAAGAAAAGCTGCTCAAGAATTGTTTTGAAAGTTCTCTGGTTTGAGTTCACCCCTGGGAACCTCAGATCCTTGGAAACAACCCCAGACACCCAAAGGTGCTGCACGTTCAATAGTCCAAATAAATATACACAGAACTGTACATCAACCCGCCGTCCCATCCCGTGACACCTTAGTGATGGATGGCAAGTGAAAGGAACCTTCCTCTCGTTCTCTTTGCAGCTTCAACTCTCTGACAGAGGAGCAGAACTGATTCCAACGAGACTTCCAGAAAAGGCATGTCTGCTTCATTTGCGTTCAACCCTCCAATTAAAGGTGTGCCGGCGCGCAATTACATTTCTTATTACCACAGCCAGATTGACCTTCTGTGCGCCTCCATTCAGTTCACACACGGTATTTTCACCGAGACCCCAGTGGAGATTAGGGGACTCTGAAAAAACGGAAACAAACAACCGCCCTCACCCCAGGGTTCCCATTCCACACCCACCCCCCCCCCCCCCCCCCCCCCCCCCACCCCGGCAGCGCTAACATTACAGGGCGAGCCTGAGCCTCCCTTTGAAGGGAAAACAGCCTCCTGTGTACTCTGCACGGAAGGACGCACGTTCAATGCTTACGTAGGCTGCTCCGGTTCAGAGAAGCCGGGGGCTTTGTAACATTCGTTCAACAGATCGTCACCAAAGGACTATCTCTCAGCTGCTGTGCCACGAAGGGGTCGGTTCCATAGCAAACAAGAAACGGGGCTTGTTCGTGATGATTCCAGCGGCCAGCATGCGCAAGAGGCTCGTGAACACAGAGGAAGATGCCATTGACCTGGGGGTGGTGAGGGGTGATGAGCTGTAGCTCAAGAGAAGGGTCCACCAGGAAGGGGTGGAAAGACCTTTTGGGCAGAGCACACAGCACAAGGAAAGGCCAGGTGTCTGAGATGGCACAGAAGAGGGTTCAGTTTTGATGGAACGTGGGGGAGGCGTGTAGGACATGAGCAGGGCAGCTTTCTTTGTCCGGCACACGGTGGAGACACCTGTCCCCATCAGATTAAAGACAGGGGTAAGGAAGCTGCAACCGCACTGGGCTTCTCCCCACAAAACCACACTCCAGCCCAACTTGCTGAAGCCCTGAGCCCCACCCTGCCTCAGGGTTTTGCTCCTGCTGTTCCCTCAGACTGGGTCACGCTTCCTTTCATTGGCTGGCTCCTCTTCATCCTTCAGGAGGCAGCTCAAACCCCGCTTCTCTGAGACTGTCCATGGCTCTCCTAAACACAGCCTCCTGCTGCCCCGGCTCCTCAGTCACGTTAACCCCGTTGGGTTCCGTCCCAGGACTGTCACAGTCTGGAGTTCCTAGTTACTGCCTCGTCATTTGCCTAGTTATTGCCTCCACCACTGGCATGGACACCCCGCGAGAGCAGGGCCCTGCCTGTCTTGTCCATCACCGGTGCTTACCACGCTAACTAGCCCCTAGCAGGCTGTTAAGAGTTAATCAATGGATTTCCAGAATTCTAGCTGCAACTATGTCCCTTTTTCTCCCACAGAAGAAAGACTATTTGAGTATAATGAGCAAGAGTCGTATTGTTTATTACAAAGTCTGTCCAGGCCATACTGCAGACCAATCGAACCAGAATACCTGAGGGTGGCAACCAGACGTCAGCCTCTGAAGGTCGTCAGGTGATTCCAGTGCCCATCCAAGGCAGAGGTTCAGTGACTTCGAAGGACAAGAGTGTGGCCGTGGGAACCACATGACCTCTGTTTGTTTCCCAGATGGGCCACTTCTCAGATATGAAGCCGGGGGCTTCTTCCCTACTTTCTTGAATCTGTTCGAATGTAGTTTTTCAAAGTAAGTAAATTTGCAAATGTCAGTATCTTATTCAAACAAATTACATGGGACACACAAAGATGTCACAACCCCAAACTGAGACTTCCTATGCTGTCGAAGCAACTGGTACGTTTTAAAACCCAAGTGTATTATGATCCATTTCAGGATGCATAAAATACATCTTTTATTACGCCCAAAGAATTTTGGGTAGGATTTGATACCAACAAAGATGGCGATGTAACCTCAAAGGAGTTCTCTTATTTCTACAGAATTAGCATGTTGTTTTTGTGGCAAGGAGGTTTGGATATTCTATGGAAAGACAGACCTATGTATAGTTGATCACTTCCTGGATGTCTGACACGTGCTGGGCATTAAAATACAGAAATGTACACAAGGCAGAAGTCCAGGCCTTTCAGGACGAGACCGAGTGCCACGGCCTGGTGCCTAGTTACTCAGGCACCGCAGGAATCGCTGGCACTGATCAACACTGCACTAAGCACGTCAGGTGTACTAGTCATTCAGTCCTTGAAGCCGTCCCAGGAGGTAGGTACTGTTATTGTTCCCCATTCTACAGATAAGGAAAATAAAGCACAGAAAGGTTAAGTAACCTGCCTAGGATCACACAGCTCTTCAAAGTTGGAGCCTGCACTCAGACCCAGACAGCCCAACTCCAGAGCCCTTGGGCTCAGCCCTCGTGCTATGTTGTATCAGGGGAACAAAGGGGCAGAAAAGACCGCTTCTGGCTGTAGGAAGGGGATGCTTCCTGGGGAAGACAGCTCTAGTGTCTGCCTTGAGAGATGGGTAGACTTTCAAGGGGCAGAGATGGGAAAAGGATGTTTCCTGGCAAGTGGATGGCAGCATTGGTGAAGACCTGGAATTCGGAAAACACTCTTGAGAAATGACATTTGGGAGACTACAGGGTACCTGATAAGGAGGAAGATAACGGCGGGGAAACGTGAGCACGGTGAAGGCCAGACTATGGAGCATCCAAATGCCAGTGAGGATTGTGCTTTAGTGAATAGCCACTCGGGAGCCAGTGAAGGTTTCTGAGCAGCAGAGGTGCAGGCAGCAAGTGGAGGACGGACTCGGGTGTGAGACAGACGTAGGGGACTGGATCGGAAATGGCACTATAATCCGGGCAAGAGGACAAAAACCGGCTGGGACAGTGACAGTGAGATAAAAGAGGAAGTCCCAGCATGAGAGATTATAGAGGGGACGCGCCAGGACTTGGTATTGGACTAGAACACGGGGAACAGTGAGCGGAAGGAGTCAAAGGTGCGTCTCGTGTTTTGTTGCTGGAAGGATGGAGACACCGTGAGCTCAGATAGGGAAGACAGGAACGGGCTTGGCGAGGAAGAGGGGCCGATAAAGTCCCTTTGGGAACTTAAGGCATCAGGCTCATTATTCTCAAGCAGGAAGATTTTGCTATTATCTGGAGCCCTGCTCAGGGATCCTTCACACTAACTGCTTCCAAATTGTTCTGTGACCTTTCACCTACTGCAATTGCAAGATGCATTTGTTGTGAGAGATTTTAGGAATTTTATCTTCAGTCCTAGAAGGCTATGATGTGGTATAAGCCTGTCAAGAATACAGGAAAGCCAAAAGTTAGTTTCTTTGTTCAAGGAATTCAAAGCAAGGTGGGGGTGGCGGGTGGAGGCGAGAATTGCTGTCCAACTTGGGCAAAAGTTAAAACATCCTAGAATTGAATTTGAAGACATTAACAGTTCAGGACGTGTTACTCTGATTCTAAAGAGGTGACCTAACACTCGGGGAGCGCCCAGAGCTGGACAGTGAAGCAGGATATTCAGACGTAGATGGGTCCTGCACTCAGGACAGCATGGTCCGTGCCCTTGTTACCCGGAGTGTGGTCCACAGACCAGCAGCATCAGCACCAACGAGCAGCAGGTCCCACTCTGGACCTGCCGAATCAGAACCTTCATGTTAATGAGATCTCCAGGCAATTTATAAGCAGTGGTAGATATTAAAAGTATGTGCTCTGGAATGAGAAATATCTGGGTTTAAATCTTAGCCACGTCGCCTCCTGGACCTGCATCACAGTGGCCCTGTACCTTGGTTCCAGCTTAGAATGACCTGGAGAGCTTTCAAAACACTCCATGCCCCAGCCACATGGTAGGCAAATTACACCAGAATCTCGGGGGTGGGATCCAGACATCAGTAAAGGTCTCCAGGTGCTTGCAGCCTGCATCCAAATCTGAAAGCCATGGATGCCTTCCAAGGACAAGAATGTGGCCACTGGGACCAGATCATCTTCATTGGCCTCCCACGAAAGACTGGGGCTTCTTAACCTCTCCCAAGCTTCTGTGCCTTCATCTGTGAAATGGGCATGTCACACAACAGAATCTCTTTCAACGGCTCTGAGCGCTGAAGGTGACTCACGGAAAGCACTTGGCACAAGGCACACCACGCAAGTCCCAGCTTCCTTTGCAGAAGGAACCTAGAAAGCAACACATAGCTTGAAGTATCACGTAAATGCCGGCCTGCAACCACATTCGTATTTTCTCCATCAGAGGTCCCTTCCAATTACTTGGCCAGCAAGAGGCTAGCAGAGGTGTCCAACCTGCAGCCAGCAGGCTGCATGTGGCCCAGGATGGCTGTGAGTGCGGCCCTACACAAAACTGTAAATTTACTTAAGACATTATGAGATTTATTTTTGTGATTACGTGCCACAATGTATGTAATGTGTGGCCCAAGACAACTCTTCTTCCAGTGTGGCCCAGAGATGCCAGAAGGTTGGACACCCCTGGCTACAGGTTGTCGCCGTAGCTGTTTTATAAATTAAGAACCTATTATTTTTCTTCATTAAATTGGAAAATGAGGCAAAGGCAGCTGGCAAGGAACATTTGCAGAACAGGTGGGAGTCAGGGTCACCTAAAACTGTGGGGTCAAACGGGGCAGGGGTCGGGGAAGGCAGACCACGTAATGCTGTCCTTACTGTCCTGACATGTGGGGCCAGAGGCCGTCTCCCCACTCAGTGTGTAACGAGGGCACTGGCCAGGCCTTTAGAAAGACTCTCATGTGATGACTTCACAGTTCTGAACTCTGCACATTGAAAACCAACACCCGGGTGTTGGAATGACTTATGCAGGGCTGTCCGCGAGTTAAGGCCACAGCCAGGTGTAAAGTGACCCAGTCAGACGCAGAGGAAATAGCCTAGGAGTGAGAAAGAAATTGAATGAGAGGGAAAATAAAGACATAACAGTGCTTTGAACCAGAGCTTTATAAATACTTGTGGCTTTAACCTGCCCAGGAGATAGATAAGCATGTTCCCTTCAGCTTGTCCTCAAATTCAACCTCTCGCAAGAGGTTAAGGAACACACCCAAGGTTGGAATTGACACTCAGACCTCCCGACTTCCTGGCTTTGGAGCTGAGAGCTCAGCCTCCACCTCCCTGGTCTATCAGGAAAAACATCTGGGTTATAATGCCTGAGGATGGGATATCAAGGGGAAGTGGTGGAAGTTTGGTTCTTTAAGACACTCTGAGCAAGACCGCGGAGGACCCAGCCAGGAGGCCCCTCCCATGGCCTGAGTCACAGGCTCAAGTGTTTCTTCACGTCTCCGATCCTGGACGCTACCCTTGTGTGACTTCAGGGAACTCATTTGAGAGGTTCAATGGGAAAGAGAGTTGAGACCCCAAAATGTGTGAACACACACACACCCCAAAGAGCTATCTCAGGTAACAAAGCCTTTCCCCTGCACAGTCATTTCTCCGTGATCTAACGTGGCTCCCCTGCCACACTGTGAATGCAGAGGAACAGGCAAGAACACAAGAAGAAAAAGCCAGGGGAAGTCATCTTTAAAGGCCAAAAGGTTATATAAAACATAATAAAATACAATTGTTTCCTTTAAATTTTTTAATGGCCAGGAAATGGTATAGAATAACTGCCAAGTCACATAAATTGACTCTTTGTTACTGTCTGTGATCCCGGAGGGAACGCCATCAGCCGACCGCATGTGAGGCTCCACCCATCGTTGTCCCCGCGGGTGACCGAGTGTGGGCAGTGGACCCCTCTTTACATGGTCCAGAAATAAAGGCGGCTGCCATGTTTGGCAGGCTTCAGATCTCCTTCTATCTCCGGGTTGGGCTCTGGTCTTGGTCTTGAGTGATAGGGATTCTCCGGCAAAGGCCGATCTGTTTTCACTTTGGTGACCTGCAAGGGGCGAAAGCGGAAAGAAGCAAAGGTGATGGTCAGGTGGAGTGGTCTGTGACCACAGACGCATCTCCGCTGTCTCCTCTCCCTCCCCTGCTCTCTCAGTGTCACTCCACAGGGCAGAAGTTAGAGACACAGGAGAACAGGACATATACACTGTTACCAAGAGGCTCACAGGCTACTGAGGGAGCCGCACAAGAAAATCAGCCAAGACTTCCCAACTGAGTCACCGATACAGACGCGAACGAATGCCAGCGGAGCAAGGACTCTGCACGCCTGACCCGCCCTGAGGGCTAGGGGCCTGGACTATTTCTGAGGGGACAGTGTTTAGCTTAATCTTGAAGGATGACCAGGGGCCAGCAGGAGGGCTGGGGAGGGAAAGGCACTCCCAGTAACACACAGTGCACATGTAGGCAGAGAGGCGTGTCTTCAGCTGCACGAGGTGTGCAGGGAGATGGAACATCTACCTAACCACCACCTGGTGCTGTCAGGAACAATGCTGGGCACATTATGCCACCTCATTCTCGCGCCCCTGAGGTCCCTGTACAGAGCTCCTGGGGCCTCTGAGCTCATTCTTAAAGCCAGATCTGTGCACTCCAAAGCCCGTGTTTTTCAATGACATGCTGCCCTGGCAGGCGGGGACCAGGTGATGAAGGGCGCTGAATGATGTGCAAAGGTGTCTTCACTTTAGCCTGGCAGAGCCCTGAAGCAGGGACGTAACTAAAAGGTTCAGAAGCTAAACTGCACAGTGAGGAGACCAGAAGTGGAGAGCTGAGCCAATGGGTCAGGCAAGAGGGTGGAGCACTGAACTGGGGAACAGGGAGAGAGAGGGAAGGTGTTTACACCCACATGACCCCTGACGGCCACAAAAGCCTCCCTGGAAACCGGCAGAAACTGTTCTCATTTTAAAGATGAGGAAACAGGCCCAGAGAAGACACATGGCCATAGTCATAAACAGTCTGGTTATCTACTGGTCTGAACTCTAAGTCACTCCATGTAGTATGACCGGATTAGTCTTCCTGTATGTGTAAATTAAAAATCATTTACCATGACCAGAGCTTTCATGTACACAATGAATGATTATTACCAGAACCACCTGCAAGGCATCATTATCTCTAGTTCACAGACGAGGACACGGGAGGCTGACCTGCCTAAGATAAAAATGCGTGGTAACTGTCGGAGCTGTGGCTGGAGCCCCAGTCTCCCGACGACAAGTCCGCAGCAGTCTTCTGTGTGTTTCTACCCAGTGTTCTCATCTCTCGGCTAGCATTTGAGATCACTGATGGTCCTTTACTGCTGGTGGAGTTCATTCCAAATGCCTCCAGCATTTGAAGCTCTCCTTTAAGGAATTCAAGATAGCTATGAAATAAATCGAGGAAAATGTTTCTCACACTGAAAGTAGTAAAAGGACCCCTATAAAAGACAAATTATTGTGGAAAGAACAGCAGACCGACTCCTCTTCTGTGCCACACTCAGAAGAAAAAAGCAGCAGAAGCATGTGGTAAAACGAGTCCCTACGTAAATGGCCGTGGGCAGCCAACTTGACCTTCAATTTCGCATCTCTAAAATGGGGCCAGTAGCTCACAGCGTTATTAGATAATCTGTATAAAGTGGCTGATGGATGCGCAGCAGGTGCTCCACAAGTTATTTTCAATATTAATGTTACTGGGGTGATAGAATTGCAAGTGAGAGGGAATTCAGCCTAGGAAAGTCCTAAACGTCAAAGAAGGACGTGACCTTGGAGCTGAGAGTAGACAGTGGGCAGGAACTCCCTGGGGGACGCAGGAGGGCAGGGCAATCCAGAGGAAACAGAATGCAAGAGTGAGTGAAGCCAGGCTTCGTCCAGCTGACTGTCACTTTTCTAGAAAGAGACTGGACACTGACGTAGTACAATTAAAACTGATGACCCTCTTAAAGAAATAAGTCTTTTTGACAAGAGTTAGGGAAAACAATACTTTAAGTTTTTTAAAATGGTAACACAAAAACTCAGAAATGAATATGCTTTCTTAACAGCAGGATTTGTTAATTCTCCTTTCATGAGAGAGAGAAATGAGAAAGGATACTTTTCATTAGTAAATACATAACTTCCACCACTTTCCAACTTAGAATGATCAACTATTAAAAATAACTTGCTCAGTACAGCAAAGGAGGGCATCTGCAGAAAAATAATCAAACGAGACACAGAAAACGAAAACAAGCTGCTAAGCCCTCTCCACTTATGACAAGCTTACGACCCAACAGTCCACCAACACCAAACACAGGTAGAAGAGAACCGACGGCAACTGGGGGCGTGTGTGCCCGGCAGGAGGCTGGGTACTCACACCAGCTCTCTTGCTTAATCCTCACAGAAAACTAGAGATTTCACCCAGATTCCATTTGACAGACCTGGTATGATAGGGAATTTTAAGCAATTTGCTCAGGATCCCACAGTGTTTAAGTAGTGGGACCAAGATGCAAATCTACTGTCTGTCTCCATTCAAAACCTGGGCTCTCCGGCCACGCCTGGGCACGTCTGCTGCCCCAGAGGGAACGGAGGGCGGTGGGACTCAGGAAGCGGGGACCGGCCAGGTCAGAAAGGGCCCTCCACGGCAATGATCTGGAGGGAATGCTTTATCTGGCAAGCAATATGGAGCCCTAAAAGGGTTTCTTTAAAAGAAAGTGACATTTGATTTATTTCCCACACAGACTACGACTATTGTGAAGATGTAACTGTTTCCTAAGTTCTTCAATTCCAGAGGATGCATTGCCTTTTAATATTCAACTTTATCCACCTCCCCTTCCAGAAATTCAAGTAGCCCAGGTTAGAAGCTCCTGTCCAAGAAGTGGGGACAGTGAGAGGATTCAGAAACTTTCCCCGGAGACACCGATCTACAGGAACTAATGATCGTATGAAGGAAGGAAGAGTGGGACGTGAAGGAAGACGACATTCGGGTTTCTAGCTCCGATGTTTCAACAGATGGCAGTATCACGGGAAACACAGGAGAAGGGGTAAGCAAATGCGCTTTCTAAAGTACAGGCATGCACTTTCGTTCACCTCAGGTATGCTCCTGAAAAGTGTGTCGGAGCCCCGGTCCTGTGTCCCCGCTAAATTCCACAGTAACCTCAATGTTTTCAACTGACAGTGTGTCCCCAAACACTTTGTTTACCCTCATCTGCTCCCTTCTGTTCTTCAGTGAACTAGTGAACCACAAGCAAATCTGCTCAAGCTGGAAGATCTATTTAAAGGAGTACCTCTGTTAAACAAACTCCCTAGGGGACTATGTATAATCACTCCCCCATTAACCTGTTAGTAAATTTGGATTTCTCACATCATACCTGTGCTTGCAGAGGCCCCTTTTCGGACCACCTCCTGCCTTGACCTGCCCCTTAGTGAAAGGGCAAGCCCGCCCACAGACCCCCCCTTTACCTTGGACAGCTCTCCCAGGTCAGGCCGCACCCAGCCCAGCTTGTCCAGCACACACTCGTCGAACTTTGCCTGCTGTTTGCGGCAGCGACGAAAGAGCTGCAGGCCGGAATAGTCGATGCAGGTCCAGTACTCCGTGAAAGGTTCTGCGCAGTGACGCTTTATCTGCCTGAAGAGAGGGCTAGGTCAGGGGTGCTCCTTGCAACAGAAGAACAGGAACAAGAGGGGAAAAGCAAGTACTGACTTTCTCACCTGGAGCCTGTTCATTCTTTAGATCGAATTCTAAAGATTATCAGCTTAGCAAGTTTAGAAGAGACGGAGATGGGCATGCTGGCAGAAGTCAGAGGGGACAGGTAATAGCCAAGGAAGGGACAGAGTTATAAAAAGCAAATACACAAACTACCAAGCAGGAGATCCTGGGAGCATTCGGGGTAGAAGCCAGCTGCCTTACACTCCCCAGAAGCTCAAGATCCTCATTCTGTTAATGCACTGAACGAAAGCAGCCATTACTGTGGTCACTGATAAAATTAAATTAGATTTGGTGCTGTCTGCTAAGAAGCAAGATAGCATATTAACTCATTTTGGGATCACCAAAGTAGCTAAAGAGTAAGTCATTTTTGTGTAGAAAAGGGATAAGCCTCAAGTATTTTACGGAATTGCCCTTCTTTAACCATTCACCCTTCCTAGTAATCAAATAAATGCTAACTAAAGCAAGAATAAAATGCCATTATTTTATGGGAAAACTATATCCGAGGCTGTGGAGGAAATGCAGAACACCTCCTGCTCCCAAAGGAATGCTTTTGAACCACTTGCTTGTTGCATTCCAAGAACCTAGCCACACTCTACACAGGAATCTTATTCACCATGGCCCGGGAAGAACCTCAGAGGTGTCTACAGAAGTACATAGTGAACAATCTGCTTTGCATCCCTGCTTGAGTCCACTGTTACCAGGTTCTCACGCACCCCTCCAGATATTTTCAGCGTAAGCCTGGGGGTGGCGGGGTGCATGACGGAAAGGAAGAAGGAAGACCAAAGCCCCGGGGAACTCTTCTGCATGACCTCCTGCCCCAGTGAGCTGGACTTCCAGGGTGCATGAAGCCGCACCCTCCGACCTCTATTCGAGCTACCGTTTCCAGGGGGAGTTTTGCACCTGCAAACGCCGGGGCAGAGCGCGGCCTGCGAACCACTGCTCCGTGTCAGTCTCTGGCCTGGGCCCTGTCCTCCGGTGCCCACACCCAACAGTGGTCTACCAGTGCCTGACACTAGAAACTGCAGCGGGGGAAAGTCCTCTCATGGGGGCAGTTAGGCACCTCGGGAACTTGTGAAATCCGAACATTTCCCCTGTAAGAGTACTCTTCCTGAGCCAAAGGAAAAATGCTTTGTCAAAGCTCTCTTAGAAAATTAAAAATCTGGAATAATTTGAGATCTTGCTTCCCAGCAATGCTGTCAGTTTTGGCTCAAACTCTTATTTAAAAAAGAAAAATTTAAAAATAAACAATGCTAGCAGTCAACTCAATGCAAATTCAAGCAAGAACACCATTTTGTACCTACCAAATATTTTAAAAATACGCAACACTGGTGAGGTATACCGAGATGCAGTGCTGAGGACAGCATAAATGGACTCAGTGTAAAAATGTTCCCAGCCTTCTGTAAAATAATCTCATGCTGGGAAATTTATGCTAAGGAATTAATTTAAAAGAGAAAAAGATCTGCACACCAAGGTAAGCACTGCAGATCCATCCAAAACAATCAAAGCTGGAATCGACAATGATCTTTGATAACAGGAACTGGTCGGGTGTACTACGGTTGGTTCAGCCACTGGTGGAGTATTATACGGCCAGTAAAAATGATGCCCATGAAGACAACAGTAGCATAACTTGAAAGAATGTTCCCAACAGGAAAAAATAAATTTTCAAATGTAGACACATTTTGATTTTAACCACAAAAATAATCTTTGCATGTGGCCAAAGATAGCAGAAACGAAAAAGAAAAGCAGCCATTATGTGACAAAATTTGATTTTTCCCTCTAATGTCATTCTGGTGGACACCTGCGGATTTTGCCTAGCCAGTGGTCATTCCCCGTCTTCTATAATGTCCTTCCATCTTCCTATGGGCCACAACCCCTCCCTGTCTCTCAGCAATGTCGTTTAGATGAATCTAAGTCTACTCCCACGTCAGACCTGACCAATCACAGTGTTTTACACAACCGACTCAAAGATAACGCATGCAGTCAGCCATCCAGGCCAATCAGATCAGTCCAGGGACGTCCGCTCATACCACTGGACAACCGGCACTCTGTCCACGTCTGCTGAACAAGTGGCACAGCAGCCTGGGGAGGCCGGTGCCCATCTTTGCTGTGACAAGGAAAAAGTCTCTTTGAAAATGAGGTCAACAGAGAAAAGCAGAAATAAGAAACCGGGAGGAAAGAGGAGAGGCAAAAAGACACCAAGTCACTGGGAAATTATTTACGCCCTGAATCCGGCCCCGCCTGATGCCAGTGCCATTTCTGGACTTTGTAGCTGCGTGAGCCAATGCCCTTAGAGTCACGTTCCTGTCCCTTTTAACAGAGACCTGACTAACATGGCTGTTAAAAAAACAGTTTCTGCCATTACAATGTGGGTTTTTTCAGTCATAGCATCAAGCACAGAGGCCTACCCAAAACTGGGTTCTAAACACACTTCTTCCTCCCGTGATGGTGTGTTCTGCAGTAACATAATGATGACAATCTGGTGACACCTGCCGGCAAGCACTGAGCTGAAGGGTTTTTATGTGCCTTTCCAAATTTTTCGTAACTGTCCTGTCTAAGACAGGCGTTAGTCTACAATTTGGAAACTGAGATTCATGAAGGCTAAAGAACTTACCAAATAATAAAAACAAGTAACGAAAATAACTATCAGACCAGCTACCTGATTTCAAAGCCTTGCACTGTCTACTAAAATTAGTCATAAAGCGATCCTCCCCCTTTAATCAGCTGGGCGATCACCCAGATACATACACCTCGGTGGCTCAACCAAGCGGCACCGATGTGAAAAGACTGTCACCTGAAGAAGTCCAGCGCGCACTTGTTGACAAGCTTGCCCTCCTCCAGACAGCGCCGCGGGTCTTTCTCTTCCCAGCGGCACAGCATGAACTCCTTGTTGGGTCTGTCGCACTGAGCTCCGTAGTGATGCGCCGCGGCTTTAAGCACAGCAGAGCTGACCTTCACCTGGGGGAGGGCCAAGGGGAGAAAGACCACAGATTCATGACCAGGTCATCACCTCCTCCACTTCACCTCACGCTGGTCAAAACAGAGGGGACACGGGGATAGCTGTTCCGACTTTGCCAGAAAAAGTAAAGACAAGGGGATTGCTACAATGACCCTTTGGTGATCCACAGGGCTTCAGAGATCAGAAAGCTCTGTCTCATCCACAGCTTCCTAACCACCTTGTTAGGTGGACGTTACTACCCCCATTTAGACATGAGGAGGGGCAGCCCTAGTAGGAGCCAAGGTCTCTGTGACAGAGAAGCAGAGCCCTGAAGGAAGATGGAGGCTCCTGGAACGTGACGTGGGAAAGCAACTCTGAGGAGCTCTCCTGAGTCTCCTCTCCAGGAAGAGAAGTAACGGAATGTATTAGTATACTAGGTAATACCTGTGTAACACTGGACTAGCAGACTACATGTAATAGCAGAAAGACATAAAATTCCCAGAAGACTGCAGGGTCACAGAAGACAACAGACTGGAGGGATGAGTGTGAGTCATTACTAACGATTAGAGAGCACATCCACGGTGGCCTTCCCTACAGCTAGGTCGGTCTCTCACTCGCAGTCCAGGACACGGTTGCAGCTGCCTCCAGGGAACGGCACAGACCTGGGCCAATGCAGCAGCTACTGCAGCAGTGGTCCCGCTGGCCTCTTCTGTGTCTTTTCCTGGGCCAGCACCATGATGCTTTCATTACTGGGACTTATTAGAACACTTTATCATCTAAGGGGACCATCCTTCCCAGCATTCTTCCTTTTCAAAATTTTCTTGGCTATTATTCCAGATGAATACCACACTCCCAAAAATCTACACTGGAATTACACTAAGTTTAGTTATTTAGTAAATTAGAAGGGAACTAGCACTGTTATATTATTAGGTCTCTGCTCAAACCTAGCTCCTCAGAAAGTCTTTCCTTGGTCATCTTATATAAGCGAGCGTCATAGTCACTCCAGGTGTGAGTCCCAGCGTGTAAGGTCTGAGAGGGCAGGGAGTCTTTTCCACACAGATTCAATGAAGCTGGAAAACTATAAGGAAATGTATCTTTCCCTATGGTTCACCAAGCACCCACAGCAGTGTCTAGCACCAGTAACTGCTGAACACTCACGTCGGTGCCAGTGCTGGGGACACAACAGTCACCGAAGAGTTGGGAATACAGGACTTATGCCCTCTCCTCCAGGCACGGCGTGTCCTCTACTCGGTCAGGCCACGTCCTGTTTATTCCTTGGCATTTTAACATTTCTGATACTGCCTAAATAGGATTTTCTATTCTATTTCCAAACTGGTTACTGCTTATTTGTGCACTGTACCTTCTCTCTAGAAATGTCTTGCTAAACACTAAACACTTGTCAGTTCTGATACAAAACTCAAAAAGAATTCATAAAAATCTTTCATTTACAAATAAAAACTGCTTCCTTTCCTTTCTGTATTTATCTTTTTTTCCTCCCTCTTCTCCTTCCTATCTCACTGCTCTGACCAACGCCTGCAGGATGAAATAGATGAGCAGCAATGGCGGCAAGCGCCCATGCCCTCTCCCAAACTTCAGAGTACAGTCTGGAACGACATTCGCTGTTAGTGTCTGGAGAAGGTTGTTTAGATATTCCTCATTATTCCAGATTTTCCTGCTTTCCAATCCTAATTGGCTTTGTTTTACTGTTGTTTTCTCCACCAGGAAAGACAAATGTTCAGGTTTCTTTTTCATTCATCTATAAATGCAAGGTAGAGCATTAACAGATTTTCTAAAACTGACCCATCTAGAATAAAACACAGCCTGTCAGAGAGTATTATGCTTTAAGATACCACTGGATTTGATCTGCAAATATTTTATTAAGGATTTTTATGTGAGGATTTTATAATTGTAATTTTTATAATGGAAATTTTATAATTTTATTTTTTATGAATTTTACCCAGATTAGCTTAAATTATTACTAAGATAAAAGAAAGATGAAGAGAGTAAATCACTTACACACTACAGGAAGAGGAGAATAAAGTTATGACTATGTCTAATCATATTACAACTGTTATACTTATCAAAGCAGTTACTTATGATGTAAGTGAAATTTGCCATGACAATGCTAACAAATTTGTTTAAAAATCTGTAAAATTTTATATTAGGTTTGATAGTAAGAGTTTATTTAGGTTAAGTGGTACACACTTGTTTGCTGTGTTATCTATAAAGAACTGGGAGGACAAAAATCAGGACGCAAACGTTCTTGAAGCAAAATCTATTTTAAAATCAAGTCAGCAGCTACCATGCCCCTAATGACTCCAGCAGCCTGTGCACGACTCTCCGACAAATGCCGGGCTCTCACCAAACCTAGGCACGCCCACGTTGCTGAGGACGTACAACCACTGTCACGGAGACATAAAGGACGGGAACCACACACTGAATCTATCCTGAGGAAAAAGAGCCAAGTGCACAGGGTGACACAGCAGGGCAGGGGCAACCACAGAGCTGGAATCCAGAGCCTGGGACCGCCCATTGGCCTCTTCCCATCCCGTTGCCATCACTGCGGCGGCACAGAACTTCAGATGCCACCTTCTCCCCTCACCTGCCCCTTCCCTGAGACTCATGAATTCCAACAGAAACAGCCTTTCACAGCTGCTCACGATGAATACTCTCTCAAACTCACTCAGCTCCCTTTGTCTCCAAGGACACAGAATTCCAGCATCCTTCCTCACTTACCTTCATGGTAGCCTCACTGCACAGCAGGTGTGTGTTACTCTGCAGGTGTGGACCGGGAGGCAGAAAAGGCCTAGTCTACAACCCACCTTGTAGTCCTGTCCTCCTTCCCATAAACCATGTCTGCGTCTCTTTTTGTAGTACTTAATTTATACCATGCCTTGTATTTTATTTATGTAAAATGAGGGCTAATAGTATCTATTTGATGAAACTGTTATGATTGATAACACTAAGAACAGTGCCTAGCACATAAGAAGCACGTCATAAATATTAGCCAGTATTTTTACTGAAAATCGTCAATGTGTACAAGGATTTTCCATCCCAAAGCTTCTGACTACTTTCTCCACACGGTGTGTCAAACCTCCCAAGTCAGTGGGGTCCAGGATCTGTTTTAATTGTCCCAAACCTATCCCTTCTGGCTTCCTCAGCCCTAATGCCAGGCGGCAAACCTGACACGGATCCCTCAACCTTTCCTGCTGCTGCCTCAGCTGTTGCTAAGCCTGATCAATTCTAGGCAAATCTGCTCTTTCCACTCTGTAAGCACAGTCACCAGTTATGCTGGGGTCGTTAATATCTCCCTCAATTATCTCCACAGCCACCAAGAACAGTCTCCCTGTTTTTCTTGTCCTTCAACCCATTCTTCACGGAGCTGCTGGAGTGGTCTTCCTAAGACAACTCTTATTTTTCTCTGTTATTGTAAACAAATTAGCCACAAAACCCTTAAGGATGCAGGTTTGACAGAGGCATAAAGCCTAAACTGCCTGCGGAGTATCGAAAGCCTTCTGGATCCGAACTACCTTTCCAGCCCTCTATCTGTGACACTTCAAAACGGGACTTCCTGCTGTTGGCTCAGGACACTGCACTCCCCAGTCCCAGGACCCAGTTTGGTCCCCCACCTTCTCCCATCTCCTTACCTTCGCTCAGATCCTACCTCGCTCAGAAAGCTCTCCGCTCCATCGCTGCCTAGAATTCTTACATTATGCCCCCAAAGTGCTTCCTCTCTTCCTTTTATAGCCTCAGGGAATGATACAGCTGGGATCACTTCATCTTACAAATAAAATAACTGTGTCTGCAGATGCTAAAGTGACTAATCAAGGTAATCGAGCAGTTAGGCCTAGAATTTAGCTACAACTTCAAATCCTGTTCTCTTTTCTTAAACCATGTCTGCCCCTCTTCCATGGCATTTAATTAGACTTTGTCTTGTATTTTAGTTATTTATGTGATTATCTGTTTCTCAATGTAACTGTGTGAAGCCTAAAGGCAAATTTTTTCCAGATATAGAATACTTGCAGAAAGTAAAACCTCAGTTGTTTGTTGAACCAAATTAAAGTTCCAATGAAAAAATACAGGGACTGGACAGTAAGCCCGCCCCACAGCGGGGCGAGAACAAAAGGCTCACTGTTGGCAGCACTCGCCCCTCCCACCCTACGTTTTAGTAAATGTCACTTTATGGTAAAGTCCCTGAACACCAACAATTTCTCCAGCTGAGGAAAATAACAGCTGCCATTCTCACAGGCATAGAGAAGTGAAGTAAACACTTAACGCAGTGCCTGGGATATGATCTCTGGCAAATACATTTTAGTCTTGCCCTCCTCTCCAACGGAGCCTGATCTTTCTTCCCTGTGATCCTGACACTCCTCTGCCTTAAAACCTTCCACCTCTCCCCGTCCCCTCACTTTCACGATGAAGTCCACACTTCTTAGTCTGGCCCAGTGGAAGTTGCTTCCCAGTCCTGCCTCCGCCCAGGTAACTCTGCCCGCTCAGCAACTGTTGCCACCCACCAACACCCGGGGCTTGTCAAATAGCACTTGTCTCTCTAACAGAAAAGGTTCCGTTAAGCCTTCTCACTCTGGAGCTTTGGCCCAAAATAGTCATGGCTTTTCAATCACCGCTGGGTTCACATGCCAGCTCTACCACTTACTGGCTGCATGACCTTGGGCAAATCATTTCTCTCAGGTCCTGTTCCTTACTCGCAACATGGAGACCAATTATATCCCTCCTCATAGTGTTGCTGGTGGGATTCCGTGAATTTTATCCCGCCTGACCGCTCGAAAAGGCTTGTTCGTGTTTGCTGTAATTAGTACTATACCGTCCGCACTTCTCATAGCACTGACTACACTCCACTATAATTGCCTCCTGGTTAAATTATAAACTCTGAGAACAGGGACATCCTTATTTTCCAGTATATGTCCATATGGTAATTGTTCAAACGTTCTCTCTCCGATAACCGAATGTTACACGTCCTGTTATCAAGCACCGTCCCAGGGCTGTTAGCAACTTGACTCTTCCAGTACCGTCTCCTCTTCCTGCGGCTTCCTACCTCCATTCTAATGCGCTTTGCACCGATGATGCTCTTTTAAGGTGACTCTCTCTCCGCCTTGACTGTGAGCACCCGAGGTAATATGCTTACTTCGCAGGGAGGTTTGAGTATTAAGTGACATAGAGTAAACAAAGTGGCCCTGGTTGGTGCTTAATAAAAAGTACCACTATTACTCACGTGAGGAAGCAGGTCCCTGTGGGGGAGGGGAGAGAGCTCTCGAGCCACTATGGGCTGGGGTGGGGCGATTCCCGGAGCTGAGAAAGGGGCATCCGGGGGTTGACCTGCATATGTGTCGGTGGGGCATGGGGTAGGGGGTCCGGAGTCCAGGGCCCGCTGAGTCGAAGCAGAACTGGGCCCCGGAAACTTTCAGCCCTAGGTCCCGCTTGCCTGTCCTCCAGAAGAGCCTCACCTCCTGCACTTTCAGCTCCTCCAGAGTAGGCAGCTCCACTATTCCCGGCATGATGTCAGTAACCCCGACCCTAACGAGGCAGCCACCGCCGCGTCGCCCCCGTCTCCTTGAACTCCCCTTTCGACCGCCGAGGGCCACGCAGCAACTGCGCACGCGCAGCTGGCGGCACGCAGGCGCACTGCTCTGCCCATCTGCGAACCACAGAGCGTGCGTAATGCCAGGAAGTCGTGCGAACGCCTTGGCTCCGCCCATCCCTCCTGGTTGTCATAGTGAGGCGGTACACACAGCGACTCCGGAATCCCCAAAGCTGCCAGGTAGAGAGGCAGGCGCCATGGAGTATACGGGGAGCGAATATATTGGGGAATTTGTAGATGGGAGGTAAGGTCCTCATTTGATTCAATGTCTTGAAAATCTGTGGGAAAAGACAGCTGTCTTTTTGCCTTTGAAAAAGATCCTGTACCAGACACTTTCACAAATTTTTCTCTCTTAACCTTCAGAACAATTTCTTGTAGGATTTTTTATTCCCATTTTACAGTTCAGTAAAATGACGCCCAGAGAAGTGAAGTGACTTGCCCAAGCGGCAGAGCTGAGATAACATTCATCCCATACATGCTTGGACCAAGGCAGAGGCAGTGGATCTGCGGGAAAGAGAGGAAGGTGAAAGTTTAGGATTTCATTACCAGGACTTGGCAACCGATTGGCTCCAGGTCCTACTCAGAGACTGCTTCCAGTCCCAGCCCAGTGACCAGCTCCAGGCTTTGAACCTGGAGATTCTGATACCATTCACAGAAATTGAGAACCCTGGGGAGGGGCTGCTTTGGAAGAGAAGAGGATGAGTTCCATTTTGGGTGAGCTGGAGATGTCTGTAGAAGGTGTGTAGAAGGACAATGGTGTCCAATTTGCAGTATTAGAAGGGGGGAGCTCTGATCTCAGAGAAGAATTTAGATGGAAGCCATGCTTTAAAATGATGTGAACAGAAAGAAAGAGAGAAAGGAGAGAAAGAAAAGGGTACCTATTTATTAACTTATGTTTTCTGATCATAAGCCAAGTGAAAGAGCAAGAATGAAAGGAAATGTAAACCTTAAGAAAATGATGTGAACTCAAGCAAAGAGGTAGAAGAAAGAAGTCTTCTTTCTCCTCCTATGTCTCTCAGCAGGATAGAGGATATATCGTTTTTGAGCTCTTAGTATATGTCAGCAACTCTGGGGGTGGTGTTGTCATTATCTCCATTTCACAGATGAGAAACTGTCTCAGAGGGGTGAAGGAGCTTGCCCAATGTCACACAGGCACAGAGAGGTACAGCCAAGCCTGGACAGCTCAGAAGTTGTGCTTTATTTGATTGATTTTAGAGAGAGAGAGGAAGGGGGTGAAGAGAGAGAGAGAAACACTGATTTGTTGGTCTACTTATTTATGCATTCATTGGTTGATTCTTGTATGTGCCCTGACCAGGGATTGAACCCACAACCTTGGTGTATCGGGACCATGCTCTAACCAACGGAACTACCTGGCCAGGACTCAGAAGCTGTGCTCTAACCACAGTGCTCTCCTGCTTGGGGCCTCTAACCACAGTGGCATCTGTCCACTCAACCAGCTCACTGATCTTTGTGTTTCCTTCATTTTTTACTCAGTTGATGTTTCCAGAGCATCTTTTTAGAAAGAAACATGATTCTAAGAGCTGAGGATGCCAAGGCCTTCCTCTCAGATGGTTTGGTTAAATAGGGGAGTTGAGGTGCACAATTACTACTAGGCAAGGCAGAAAGTGCTACACACCCAACAGAGGTAAAGCAAAAGCCTAAAGAAGTTCAGAGTTAGGAGCAGTGACTTTCAGCTAGTAGGGAAGAATGAAAAATGAATGAGGGAGTGAATTAAAGCATATTTCTTAAGCACTTGCTATATGTCAGGCCCTTTACTAGGAAAACCGTTACACATTATCAGGCATTAATCTCGGGCTTTCACACATGAAGAAACTGGTTAAATGGTCAGCTGGTTGAAGTGTCCCTTCCCTATGCTCCGTAGGGGTCTGTCTTCCCCCTGCATGGCACTTTATGTAATCGCTCAACTGTGTCCCCCAGTAGACTGTGGGCCCCACCCTAAGGGCAGGGGTGCATCTGCCTTGATCGCTGTTGTGTCCATGTTGTATCCAGCAAACCTGACTTCACCAGACACCTGGCCTATAGTAGGTGCACTGTAGATATTTGTTGGGAAAAAGGAAGAAACGAAGGATGGAAAGCAGACAAACAGAAAGGTTTAGGAAAGTATCGAAGATGAATCAGCTAGGAAATGGTGAAATAAGATTCAAACCCATGTATCCTGTCCAAGTCTCATACTTTTCCAAATATCCCACTTGTGGCATAATGGGTAGGGTGGGGCTGGTCTTAGCAGCAAAGACACAGAGCCAGCTGCCAGGAAACCTGCCCTAGCCTCTTCACAGAGCTTACTGTGTGGCTTTGGGCACATCCCTCCCCTCTCTGGGCCCACCAAGGGTGTTCCGGGGATGGTGTGAACTTCAGGACAAACTCTACGTGAGGGAAAGGAGGAACAGACCAAACTCTGTCCGCCTTCATCAGCCCCTTTTGTATTTGAGCTTTTGAGGAAAACAAAACAAAAATTTTGGTTTTGAGCAGAATATTGCTGGGATGGCAACCTCTGAGGACCCTGAGGATGAAGATCCCACTTGCTCTCCTGTGGCCACTAGCTCCAACCCTCCAGCTGCCATGCAGGGCTCAGTGATTTCCCTTTGCTCTTACAGGATGGAGGGCAAAGCTGAATACACCCTCCCCACTGAAACAAGATATGTTGGGGAAATGAAGGACGGCATGTTTCATGGCCAAGGAACCCTGTACTTCCCCAGCGGGAGCCGATACGATGCCATTTGGGAAAATGGCTTGGCTATTAAGGTGATCAGCCTGGGAGGGGGGCCTGCAGAGGGGAAAGCCTCAGATAGGAGGACCCCCCCCCACACCCACATACACACACATGTGACACCCTGCCTTCCCTATCTGGTACCTTCTTCTTTCCTCCTCTTAATATCCGGGGCTCTGGGGACCTCTCCCTCTGGATCCAGAAGGGCCCCTGGAGAGGCCACGATGAGTCTGAATCCTGTGAAACCCCTAACGGTGTGACCTTGAGCCCATGATTTCCCCTTTGAGACTTGCGCTCCTTGTCTAATAAATTGGAAACAAGAGTTGTATTAGTTTCCTATTGCTGCCGTTACAAATGACTACAAATCCAGTGCCTGAAAACAGCAGGAACATTTATCCTACAATTCTGGGAGTGTCCGAAGTCTGAAGTAGGTCAGCCATGCGGTGTTCCTTCTGGCGGCTCTGCGGAGGATCCATCTTCTTGCCTTTTCCAGCTTCCAAAAGCTGCGTGCATTCCCTGGCTGGCGGCCACCCATCACTGGGACCTCCGCTTCCATCCTCGCATCTCCCCTCCCTTAGCTTTTGTCACTGCCTTGTCTTCTGCCTGACTCCCTTGCCTCCCTCTTGTAAGGCCCCTGGTGATTACACTGGGCCCCCCAGATAGCCCAGGATAATCTCGCCACTTCAAGGTCCCTAACTTAATCAGGCCCACAAAGTCCCCTTGCCGTGTATAGTCAGCGTATTCACGGGTTCCAGAGACTGGCGTGGGCGTCTTTGGGAACCGTTATTCAGCCTGCCGCCATAGGGCCAGGCGCCGCCGGGGTGGCTGTGAGAGTGAATGAGGCAGTATATGCGAGCGCTTTGCTCAGTCCCTGGCACACCGTAGGCACTCGTAAGTTCTCACTGTGACTGCCACCACCGCTACTACTATCCTGATAAGTCATCTAATCCAAGGATTCTGGACCTGGCATTTGTGGATCACAAAGAGAATTCAAGGAGCCAGTGAAAGCTCCTGATTTCTGTTCAAAAGTTTCTGTGTGTATGGACTACATGTTTCTCCCGGGGGAAATCTGTAACTTTCATCAGTTTCACTAAGGGGTGTATGGGGCTGGCTCATGACCTAGAAAAGATTCAGAAACACTCCTTGTCTTACAGCTTGAAGAATCTAAGCCCCAGGAAGGGGATGTGACTTACCCAAGGTCACACAGTGAGTTAGTAGTATTGGAATTTCCACCCGTGTTTCCTGAGGCTCAGGTCAACGCAATGTGTGCATCCTGGGGCATCCCTTAGCCCAAAGGCAGCAAAAGCAGAACGTACATGTCTGGACAAAGGGCCGTGACCGATGGCTCTGACCTGAGCTACGATAACAATAAAAGAATGATGATAACAACATTGAGTGCTTACTACACGCCAGGCACTATGATAAATGCCTTGCATCTACTCTGTCATTGAATCAACCCTATTTAATATGTAGCATCATTACCCTAATTTTACAAATGAGGAAACCAAGGGCTAGAGAGGGTAAGTCATCTGCCCAAGGTCACATTTTGTCATATGCTGAGTGCCAGGCACGGAGCTCAGCACTGGATCTCCATCATCACAGCCCTGACAACTGATCAGTGCCACTTCTTTTCTGTGGCAGTGAGAAAGCCCCCTCTTTCCTTGACGCAGACGTCTGTCCTTCCTGGTTAAAGAAGGGCTTCCTCAGCCCCGCTGTGTGCTGCCTGTCTTCCAGGGCCTGTACACCTTCTCAGACGGGCTTCAGTATGATGCAAAGAACTGGCATTACTGCGACAGCTACGATCGGAGATTTTACACGGAGATCTGCAATGGCCTGAAGCCTACAGGTACCCAGGCACCTTCACCCCCAAACTGAGAGGGAGACGAAAGTCGATTTTACTGAAGTGGGCCGGGGTGTACTGAAGTAACCCAAAGGACAGTCAGAATTGAGCAGGGCCCGCAGAACACAAAAGAGACGGGTTCTGAAGCCAGAACAGGCAGACAACCAATCCCAAATGACGGATGGGAAAATGACTTTGCAAATCGTAAAAATGAACCCTAACTTTCTGAGATCACATGGTGTAGCTGACAGGGTGTGGAGCTGAAGGTCTGGGTGTGAGTCCAGCCTTCCCTGTTAAGAGCTGGGGGAGCCTGGACAAGGCCACCTCCATGAGGGCGGAAGTCTCCAGGAAGCACCCAGGGCTGGAGGCAGGCTGACCTGAGCCCAAACCCTGCTGTGTGACCTTGGATCAGTTAGTTGACCAGGGGAGCTTCCTTCTCTCCCTCTTCCTCACACCTCAGTCTCCCATTGTCTTCCTATCCCCAGTCCCCTTTGCCAGCTCCTCATCCCCCAGTTATTAATCGTGGGGACTCCTGGGCCCTCTGGCTAGGCCCTCTTCCACCATTCTGTGCACTCTCCTTAAACAAGTTGATTCACACCTAGGCCTTCAGTTACCATCTTCTTCCAAACTGAAATCAAACCCCCGATTTTCAGATTCCTGCATCCAGCTTCCCCATCACCTCTATGTTCTCATCCCTCAACTTGCCTGCGCTGAACTCATTACTTTCCCACCAGCGATGGCTCCTCCAGAGATGCTCACTCCCATTCCCTGGGTCAGTCTAACCCTGCCTTCTCCTCCCCTCTGTACAATCACGGGGCCTATGGAGTCTGCCTCTTAAATGTGTTCCACTCACTTGTTCATTAGACAAGTATTTACTGAGTACCTGCATGTGCCAAGTTTCTGTCTTCCTCTCTGCCTCTGCCCTGCTCCAGACCTCCCCCCTCCCCCCTCATTTACCTGGTCCCCTAAGATCCACGCTTGACCCACTCGGGGCCGTTATCACTCCAGAGTCACTTTCATCTTTGAAAAAACGTGAATCTGATTGCCAAACCCCCACCCTTCTCTCTCTCTCTCTCTCTCTCTCTCTCTCTCTCTCTCTCTCACACACACACACACACACACACACACACGCACACACACCCTGCGTTGCCTCCTCACTACCCTGAAGTTAAGTCTCCCAACTCTTGAAATGACCTGCATTTTCTGGCTCCTGCTAAGGTCTCCAGCCTCGTCCTGCACTCCGCCTTTCTCAGATTTTTTTCTCCCCTTTACCGTGCCTGCTTTCTGTCTACTCCATCCTACCATCCCCTCTGCCAGGAGTGCTCTAGCCCTCTCGCTTCACCCAGGTAACTGCTTCCCACCCTCCAGGTCTCGGCTTACTGTCCCTTTCTCTCGGACCCCTTCCCTGGATTCCCAAGGCCAGGGCTGCCTAGGACCTGCCACGGAGCAGCGTGGTGTTCCTCCGGAGCTCTACCGCCAGCACTCGGCATCTCTCTTCCCGAGTGACTGTGAGCTCCCTGGGGTCAGGGCTCGGTCTCATTCACCACTGTGTCCCCAGGGCCTAGGACATTGCCTGGCACATAGTAGGTGCTCAATAAAGAGTTGTTACCAAACAGGGATGATACTATTGACATCACGGTACAGGGTGACAGGGTGCACTTTGGGGAGCTGTGGCAATGACATTAACATTTCCTGAGCACCTACTTTGGGTCAGGCTCAGGCTGGGGCCCAGGGGGACACATGCTGAGAGGACACAGCCTTTGACTTCAAAAAGCTGCCAATCTAGATGCCACTTAAGAAACTGGTGAAGGGCTTCTCCTAGGGTTAGTTATGGCAGGGCCTGGACTTTGCCGTGGCTTTTCCCCGGACAGAGCCCTTAGAAGATGGGAGCCCCCGGCTACAGGCCCCCTCCCCTACTCTCATGCAGCGGCTGGTTTGGCCAGAGCTGGGCCTCTGCTAGACTTGAAGGCAGCATGGTGACCTTCCCCACACCCGTCCCTTCTGCTCCTGTGACTCCCAGCAGAGCAGCTCGACCCTAAGTACCCACTTCCTTTCCAGGCCACTCAGCACTCTGCAGACCTCTCCAACAGCCACCTCTCGGCCCCAGGGCAGGCACTGTTAGGTCAGGGAGAGGGTTAGGCTGCCCTTCACCTCTCTGAACATCTCTGAGATGGCCGCGAGCATGAGGCTTCAGGGAGAGAATGGCTAGACAGTGCTCGGCGTGGAGTGTGCGCCCAGTGATTGTTAGCCAATGGTATACCTAGTCATTGTTCAGCAACACAGGAGCGCCTGTGGCATGCAGGACTCTGAGCTGTGAGCATGGCGCCAGTCCCCAGGACAGGGAATTGAGGAACCACAGACTATGTGAAACCCAGGAAGTTATTGATCCCACCCCTGTACCCTTTGCTCAGGTCTCAGCATTCGAGATATACAACACACAGAGTGGCATGACCTAAAAGGTGCACCGAGTCCTCTTTCTCTCGTGCTGGATCCAATGTCCCCAGTCCTGGGATGGGGAGTGGAGTGCCCAGGCCCTCTCCTCCCCTGACATCAGCAATTGACCTACAGGTTACAAAACTGGGCATCTAGCTGCTTCCTAGCTGGATAACCTTGGGCCAGTTACTTGACCTCTCTGAGCCTCGGTTTTGTTTTCTGGGCCCCAGGGCTGCTGTAAGAGTGAAGGGAAATAGCCCTGGCTGGTGTGGCTCGGTGGATTGAGCACTGGCCTGTGAACCAAAAGGTCGTCAGTTCGATTCCCAGTCGGGGCACATGCCTGGGTTGCGGGCCAGGTCCCCAGTAGGGGATGTGTGAGAGGCAACCACACATTGATGTTTCCCTCTCTTTCTCCTCTCTAAAAATAAATAAAATCTTAAAAAAAAAAAGAGTGAAGGGAAATAGTAGGAGTCAAGCACTTAGCAAAACACCTGGCCCCTAATGAACACTCAGTAAATGGCAGCTATGGCGGTAACTTGGTGAGAGTCAAGGTTCTCCATGACCTGATCCCTGCCCCCTGGCCCCTTCTTCTCCTACTGTTCTTCCTTATTCGTGCCCGGCTCCACAGGTTTCCAAGTGAGGAATGAGCACCCACTCTGGCCTCTGCCCGCACCTTGAATGCTAACCCTCTCCTTACGTGCCTTCTATCCATATGGCCAACTCTGAGGCATCCTCAGGGTCTCTCTGACTCCAGAAATGTGCCCTTGTCATGGTGTCCCTAAATGGAGGATGGGGTCAAAGAAAGAAGGTGGGGTCCGGTGCCCAAGACCCCCCTCGCTGGGCCACATCCAGGACGTGCCTCTGGGGCACTGCTCCCGCTGCCTTTGCTCCGGACCCTCAACGGGGAGCATTGGTCCAA